>JAUZND010004342.1:2163-59411 GCA_034780555.1 Coelogynopora nodosa
CCCGGTTTTGCGTTGCCCCCCCCCCCCCCCCCCCCCCGGTCAGCCGGAGGTGCCCTCCCTCTACAACGGCGGCTCTTCCAGCACTCGGCTCGTGCAGCGCATCTCCCAGTCCACGCTACACTTCATCAGCCGGCGGGAGCAAATTAAGAAGACCATGTTTCCCTTCCAGGGCCACATCTATAGTGAGCGCTCCCAGCTGGCCTCCGTCTTCCCCTACTTCTCCTACCGGGACCGGAGTCCTGAGGATCAGGGGGTGCACCTCATTGTTTGCGTCCACGGACTCGATGGTGAGACTTGGCTCTTGTTCCTTCTACGCGGCCGTTTGGTAGCCTGTCGAGCTGCCAGCATTATAAAGTGTTTCGATATTGTTGTAATAATATCGTTTTTGTATCGGGAATTATTCGTGCTCCTTCAAATACTAGACTGTCAATACTGTGGTATATTCGATCAGCGTTTTCTTGTAATTTGATTGACTTCTTTGAAGTTATTAACATTACAAATAGAGATGAAGCAGTAATTATATTCTGTTATGATAATAACATTTATATAATATTAGCGTAATGTCCGCTTCATATTATTTAACAAAGTCTGACTGCCAAGGCATTCAGAAAAGATATTACCGTCTGCAATAAAACCTTTACAATTATTTTAAACTTCTGATTATATTATCAGATTGACAATTATAACATGATGGAACTCACTAAACATGTATCATTTCAGCTCTATATTGATAGGATGCCACAAAAAGTGTCATCAATGAATGTCAGATGACGGATTTGTGTAATTCTTCTGTGACTTTGATTATATTCACATCAGCGATAAATTAAACTACAATGCTGTGTGTAAGTCTAAAATAATTACAATTTTCTAATCATTTTATCTTTAATACTCAAAGGGCGTCAGGTTATCTCTATTCCATGTGATGATATGCCGAGGGAATAATGAGAATCAGAGTAGTGTCTGATAATTAGATATATTTTATTTTGTAAAAAATTATCGATTACTCTGTCAATAAGTTGAAATATTTATTCAGATCTGCCAACTATTCTGGCCATCCTTGTAAAGCAGTTACATGGTTTGTTATTTAGAATTATGTGTGTAAAAATGTGTTTATTTATTTTTGAAGAAAGGGGTACAATTAAACAGAAAATGAAAAACGACCGTAGCAAGCTGGAAGCCATAAACATCTATCTAGCCGCATGTTATACACCCTGTGATTTTCGTTTATTAATCATTTACATACCAACATTGAGATTGTACCTGCTATATCATGTTCAGGGTTTCAAATGACCAAACAATTAGCCTACGTCTGTTTTTCAGTGATCATTAACGATGTTTTCGGCTACTAGCATCGTGACAGATTGTTGATGCATTCTTTTATGAATTTAATACTTGACTTGACGCAATCAATTAACACATAGACTTAATGAAGAGATAATGATATCTTCTCTGCCTGCTCTCTCCACAAGATATTTATTCACGTTCACAATCGTCAAAACTATCACTAACAATGGTTGCTTATTTCGAAGTTGTTGAATTTTGTAGAGGATATTTTGTATATGAATTTATTGCAAAGCATTCTTATTAATGAGATATTCACATATCTACATAGAAAGACAGGCATTAGTATACATTGCTTCACTAATCTCTTTTTTTAATGTCAGTGACAATAATTTTCGTAAAACTGAAAGTAATTCATTATAATTAGTAATAATAGGCTTAAGATTTTCAATAACCCCGTGAAATGACTGTTCTTCCGACTTTATTTTTATACTTGTATCAAGGTGGTGTAGATATTAATATAATACATATATGGTATATCAGATTAACACATTGCACAACATTTTTGTTGCAAAAGACTAAAGGTTAAAGGTGTGACTATTGTTTCAGTTACATCAATTTTAAAAAATTGATCTATTTATAAATTTCACAGTACCACCGCACCTACAGTGCGCACGCACATAGTAATTAGTTAAGACTGTTTACAGCAACTTATTTACTTATTGTACATTCCTGCATACCAAGCAGTTCAGCAGAACCCTCAATTTGCCGCCTATATAATACACAAGACACAGTCCAGTGTAGGCTGGCTGCCTTCTTCTCTTATTACTTATTCTTGCTACAACAACATCGTGACGTAGAGAAGAGCCTATTGTCCGGTTTTAGCCTTTTTTGAGCTGCATTTTAGTCGTGAGATTAAAGGTCTCTCTCTATCTCTCGACTTATTCGTCAATTAACCACAAAAAGAAAGGTTTACTAAGGCCAACGCAGACGTACAGGATTGTACGTTGACGTACAGCAGCTACACTTTTCTTTCGGTTGATTAAGAACTGTATTTCTACTAATAATGAGCTTAAAATAGACATTCTTGGTTTATTACCGTTTATTTTTATATTTTTATTAAATATTAGACACCCGTGTAACTATTCAGTTTAGCAATGTACATGTCTTAATATTATAAATTATGTTAATATACCGCTGAAAGTTTCGTTTTTGACACTTTGAATGTCTCATGCTTGTCTCACAATTGAACACGATAAATTAGGTACTTGAAATAGGTATATACAGTAGATATTCATTATAATGTGTAAAATAGCACAATATAATATGCAGTGTCCTTTTTTATTGTCGTTCTTCCTTTATCTTCTTATTTGTATAATTAAACTTAGAAATCATTTTTTACTAACATCTATACTAGTTACTAGCTTATATGCAATTAATATTGCTAGTTTATTTAACGTGACAAATAAATTGAAAACATGTTCCATATTTAATTATTTTTGTTTTTTGTAATCAAAGACAGTGGACACCTAAACCTGTGTGTTCTCTCTTTTCTTAACTGTAATCGATAACATATCTTAATTTCTAGATTAGAGTAGTAACGGTTGACCAGTAACTGTCTAATTGGTTGACATTGATTTAATTGTATTTTAATCTCCTCGCCATGTGTAATAGTATATTATCTATATTTATTCTCTCTCATCATTCGAATAATTTTATATTCTGAAGAATCTGTAGAGTTGAATAATTATATGACTGAGATTTGTTGTTCTTGACTGAGCTATAAATATCATGATGGTTTTTTTTCACGTATGTTTCAACAACTAATTGTAATGCAATCATCAACATATTATTTTTTTCTGCCACGGGGAATTTAGATATTTACAGAATGAAACCAGAGAATTGGTCTCGATATTTCTGTTGTGCGTATTTTTTAAATTATCTGCTGGCACTTGCCCAGTTTTTTATTACCTTATAATAAATGTGACTTTTGTCATTTTCAACTAACATCGCTTTTTTGCTGCATAATCGAGTATTATACTATTATTAACTTCTTTTACGCTGAGCACAGCCATTATGACTGCAGGGAATTAAGCAACCTAAGCTGTCATTAGGCAGTTTTTTTGCTAGTCTTTGTAGAGAAAAACAGAGAAAATGACAATTATTAGCCTGGAAAAACCGGGAATTTGATTATGATAATAGCGCGGACACCCTGTACTTATCGAGAGAAAGAGTTGTTTTATTGCGAGAGTTTTTTTTTTTATAGTTTTGCATGATACCAAATTAATTTGATAAATGATTTCAATTTTTCGTTATTAAATTAACATGGTGTAACTTTACCACCGCTTTTAATAAAACCTCATCATATATTCCTTATTGTTTATTGTATAGCTGGATATATTTGGTAATGAGCAGAAATCGTGAATAAAATCAACAAAAGTTGGAAATTGATTTTATTTTTAAAAATCATAAGCTTTTTTTCTATTTCAGGTTGTTTATCGTTTATCTAGTTTTATATTGTCAAGCATTCTTTTGAATAATTAGGCCGATTCATTTTTATGAATCCACAGTCCATTGCCGATCCACGCATCTCTATATTAGACATTTCATATATAATAAAACCAGAAATATTAATCAAATTCAAATGAACTGATATTGTTGGAATCATACATTCCGTATTTATTCAATATCGTTATGGTATATTATATTTCGGAGGAATCGTTAATTTTTCATATTACATCATATTAGTATTTTCGTATATATACACAGTAATTATATAATATAATGTGGTTACAAAATAAGTACAGAGTACTATCAGAGTAAAAAGGAAAGAAGTAAGTTTTTAAGTGCTTTTTGAAAACAGAAAGATCAGAGATCTGCCGAAGCTCCTGTGGAAGCCCATAGTATTGTTGAAAAGAGTTGATTTAATAATAGAATTCACTAAAAATCGCAATTTGTAGACACCCGGCAACTCATGAAAGCGTGATAACCATTGTATTGTGACTAGTTTCAGCTAGTTTTGAGCACTACTCAATAATAACATCATAACTGAAACCACTTTTGATCACAACTAAATCACTTGAAGCCGCGGCCAACGCGAGTAAACCATTGCAATGGCGACATCACTTTTCACACCCTCTCTTTCTCTCTCTCTCTCTCTCCACATCCCTCCATGCAGGCAACAGCGCTGATTTGCGCCTGGTCCGTATCTACCTCCAGCTAGCGTTGCCCGACGAGCGACTCGAGTTCCTCATGTCGGAGCGCAATCAGGTGGACACCTTCGTTGAGTTCGACATTCTGCGCGAGCGTCTGGTTGGTGAGATTCTCTGCCACGTCACCATGTTGCCACATACCGTTACCAAGATCAGGTACGCTGCATCTGCCCCTTTCTCTTTATATCTTTTAAATGTCACAATGTTTATGCACTTCTTCAAATCCCTTAAATTAATTCAAAAAATCCAAAACAAATTGCATATTTGAAAGCTAAATTTCTAGATTGGGAATTTGTTTTAAGTATTCTGAAATTGAGGTACAATCGAATTTGTCCTGAGCACATTGAGATACATTTATGTTTGTCTCAAATAAAATTATGCTAAAAACTTTATATGCCATAATATTATATTATTTATATTTTGAGAATCATACGTAAACGATTATATAAAACGGCGTGGAATAATACTTGGATTATATTAAATATGTGTTTATATACATATTTAATTTATTCATGTCATAAACACGTAGTCCTTCTCAAAGAAGAAATGTATTTCTGTATTACTTTTGATACAATATCATTTCCATCAGTGTTGTTTATTTCTTGCCTTCTTTACTGGAACGATAAACAGAATCTAATATTAAAAAAATAGTTTATGAAGATGAGAGTAAATGTGTGTAAGAATCCATGGAGAGAGATGATCGTCTTGGAATAGGAGACATTAGAGGATGTGTCGTACTTTTAAAGTTCCTATCATTTCAAGCAAGACATGACCATGGTCAACAATTCACAATCATATCTTGTTTGAATCTATTTATTTCTTAATGAATGGGTATTTCTATTGAAATGAAATGTTTAATCACAATCTCATGTGAGAAATACTGAATGACCTCTAATTTTTGCCATTGTGTTGTACGTTACTTTTTTTATGTTTTTATGTTTCTATGTTTTATGTGTTATTTTTGTAGTAAGGCCCACGAATATGAAATAAAAAAGAGCCAACCTGCGATTTGAATAATCCTATTAGCAGGCTGCACCGATATGATTAACATTCCCGAAACTTAACCCATTCCCGCTGAACACAGCCCTGGCCTCCTATCCTATCCTAACTACCCGCTGTCCCTGTACACTGCAGCTTCATCGGGCACAGCATGGGCTGCATCCTGGTGCGCGCGGCCCTCACGAGCCCCGGCATGCAAGACCTACTCCCCCGGCTGCACACCTTCCTCTCACTCAGTGGGCCCCATCTGGGCACCGTGTACAACTCCAGCCAGCTGGTCAACATGGGCATGTGGGTGATGCAACGCTGGAAGAAGTCCACCTCCCTGTTGCAGCTCTCCATGAAGGACCACTCGGACCTGCGGGAGACCTATCTCTACCAGTTGACGGAGCAGCCGGGCTTCGAGCTGTTCCGAAATGTGCTACTGGTGGGCTCGCAGCAGGACAAGTATGTGCCCTATCACTCCACCCGGATTGAGTTGTGTAAGGCCGCTGTGAAAGACAATCAATCGTTGGGTAAGAAAAGTCCGCTTTTGTATTTTGTATCATACACAGAATGTTACCGCGATTTAACTTCTTTCCGTATAAATAAAAATAGCTGGTACCCATCGTAGTAAGACTATTCTAGAAACATTGACTGTTTTAATGGTAATATAATAAATACAACAGTAATTTTTTGATATTTCTAAATATCTCAATATTTTTTAATACAAATTTCAAATTCAGAACACTTTTTCCCTGAATTATTTGAACACATCGAAAGCTATCCAAAAATATTACTGAACTGGCTAATAATTTCTTTATTCAAATTAATTTGAAAAGTACCATTAAATCCTGGTAGTCATGGGGACTATTCATTCATTAATGATATTATAAAAGGTGACACTTTTCAACAACAGATCCATACATTCCGCTTTATTTACTATCTATTGAATCACTTTGCCCCACCGGGCTGCAGCATCTATAAAGTTCTGTATTTATTTATTATCTCCCTACTTTGTAGGCAACGTTTACATGGAAATGGTGACCAAGATCCTGCAACGCTTGGTGAAATCGTCCCGAACCACCGTGATCCGCTATGACGTCTACCATTCTCTGACACGCTCGGCGAACACTGTGATAGGCCGGGCCGCCCACATTGCCGTCCTCGACTCGGAAATCTTTCTCGAAAAGTTTATCTGTGTTTGTGCCGCGAAGTACTTTCGTTGATATAGAATGGAATAGATCTCTCGCGTCAGCGCCCCTATATTATATGATGATGGCGGTTCTTATACCTTGTTTGTTGTTTGTATATTATTATTTATCACTGCTGTCCTTTTCTACTTATCAGATGATGTAATTATAATATTTAATACCCAAACGATATACTATTATATACAATTTACTTGATAACGTCATTATTTTCTGCATTCTTCCAGTCATATACATGTTACTGTTAAACATATAGTATTTCAGATATGTGTCATATTGTATTCTAATCTGATGATTACCATGTATTTATTTATATTGATCTAAATCGGACGCAAAATCGAGGCTGCTATGTCATTTATATACAAGTAATGTTACCATATTATAACAACGTGTTGTTGGTACAGTGCCACTGAACTCTCCACTCGTGTTTATCGTGATATTCATACTTTGAGAATAATATTATTCGTGATTCACAAAATTGCTTTAGGGACCTATTACAAAAATGTTTCATTATATGCTGCGTTTAATATAATTTCATTCCTAATTCATTGTATACTTAGGCATTAAGCGCTATATTTTCATTTATCTATTGATGATAGGTCATGTATTTATATGAGGTTATTAATACTAGAATATTACTGTTGATTATTATTATTAATATATATTAACATTCTAATTTTCTATAAAAGCGCACAATTAATTGATCAATTTGGCTGATGAGACAATTATTTTGATTATTTCTGTATTTATTTACATTGTAAATCTATTTTGTGCATAATAAAAATACTATACTATTTTAAAGCTGTTTCATTTTATAATGAATTGTATCACCTGATTTTAATATTAGATTTCAACTCTTGTTGTATTATTAAAAACATTTAATCAAATGGTCTAAAATAATATATATATATAGATAGACATATATATATTTCAAATGTTAAAATTGGTAACTTGTCTAATTCATTTTATTTATTCACTTCTAGTATATTTGCCGAATGTTTTTTTATTAATTTAATTATTTTTATTTATCATGTTCTATTGGAATTATTTAATAAAGATAAGCGTAACACTAAATATTATACAGCAATGTTTAATATACAAATGTAAATAGCTAGTTTACATTTTATTAATTATAAAAATGCTTATTGGTTTATTGCTTATTATTAATTATTATTAATTGGAAAATGCTTTAAAATTTCGTAGAGAGAAGTAGGCAAAAGCTGGAAATGCCCTGATGATGCATGATGGACCGAATTTGTCGATGCATATATCAAATCCGACCAGAATATATATATTTTTTTATATTAGACTATGGTTAACCTTCGTCCTTTTTCTTCAAAGAAATTAAGCTTTAGATTAAACGATGTAATATATAACTCTGATTTTTATATTCAGTGCTAAAATACTTATCTAACTAAAAAAATAGAATTTCGAATATTTTAACATTTCAGAGAAAATGGTGTTATTATTGAACTATTGTATACCAGCCCTGTATTTTCGTACTTAGTTGCCGATGATATTAGGCGATAAAACTTAGAACATTAATAGAAACAATAAGTTTATCTTAAAATATATACATTTAACTTGAATAATAAAATTAATTATAAAAATAACCAGTAATTTTAAATAATACTCAACTATCATTTATATTACTTATAGCTTATTTATAATTATAGCCCTAGTGATCTGGAATCAGATTTTAAAAAATCAAGTCAGTTGGTTGCTATGTTTTAACGGTAGCCTAAAATGGAGTTTATGACGTAATCAGGTCATAAAAATGATACTAATTGATTAATTTTTTTGAAAATAAAAAAGATCGACAAGTCTTTTGAGGGTATTTGTATACCAAATTTCAGCTTAATCGAATGATAGGAAGTTTGTTTTTTCAGAGGGGAGGGCAAAATACCGCACACCCCCCTTCCAAGGTTAACCATATATATGTTAGTGAAAGGTACTGTGATAAAAATGATAAAATATGTGTCTGTTCGTTTCTGTATGTCTACATCTAAGTTCTAATTGATGAGTCTGATCCCATTCTTACATATATTACATATAGATGTTAAATATTGCCTAACAGTCTTATTTTTGATCATATAAATTTAAACTGATATCAGTGTAATGAACAACCTGTTTACGTAAAGTAAAATTTTCGTAGAGCACGATGACTTTCTGATTGGTCAACAACATCACCAGAAGTGTAACAATTTAGTGCGCAATATCGCTGCAACGTTATTATAGAAGATACAATTGTACAGTTTGCAATTGGATTTAGATTTCGCAATTAACGTAATAACTATAATACTAAAAGCACTTGTAAACTCTTTCCCATGCAATTTACAGATAAGGTACACTTCTATATGATAACATTCTGGTGTAAATTTACATACATTTATAATTATTACATCGCATAGCTCTATAACATATTATATTGTTAGCGTATTGATAGATGCTAAAACGTTAGTTTTTTAGGCAGTTGAGAACGATAATCGAAATTTTGTTTTTAATATTATTTTATTAATTACATATTAGTAAAGTTATGTATTCTGATATTTTAATCGATGTATTTATAATTTCCTAACGCATTCTATATCTATATAATAGTTTTACATTTCATGACTGACTGGAGAAGTAAATTTTAGTCAGCATACTCACTTACTATATTTTGAACATCATTACATAAACATATTATTTAAATACTAAAGAAGATTAGCTCGGAATTAGGATAAACTATAACAAATTCATCGAAAATTGATTATCCATGAGGGCTGCTATACGTTACTATATGATGTAAGGTACCTACTATTTGTAATTTTTTAAATTTACATTTATTTATGAACAAAATATGTTTGTAAATGATTTTAGAAAGAATTACTGAATTATATAAATTTAAAAAATAATACAGAGAACAAATACTTGGTAGACAATGTAACATAACCAACAATAACAAATTAAAACGATGCCTAAAGCACACAATTATATCTTTAGCTCTGCATAATTATTTGTTACTCAACATTTTTGGCTGAGGGAACAAGTCTACTATATTTCAAATTATAACAAAAACACCGGCAAAAACATGCTGTGCAGCATAGTATGGTAATTGACAAGAACTGGAACATTACTTGTTTATTAAAGGGAAAAGTTATACCATGCTGGTGCTATATCCTGCAGGAGAGCACAACAAAAGATTGGCACATATTTCTAAAAATCAATAAGATATCTTTAAATGCGGTTCTTTCTAATTAATTATTTTTTGATTAAACAAGATAAAAATATAAAATAGTCATTACGCTACTTAGTCAGCATCAAGTAGTGTGTATTAGTTTCACAATTTTGTTTCGTCTGTATGTAATAAACTTTACAGTTCATTATATCACCTGCTGAAATAGCTACAGTTAAAAAGTTAAATCATGACTGAATTATACATTTTTGGCTATTTCAATTAAATACAATGTATATCATGTTTAATTAGGAAAACAACATTCTATAACACCAGTAGGCTACGTTTTGTGCATTGTGGCGCACTGTGGTACCCCCCCCCTTGTGAGTACGAACAGTATCGTCAACAAATTAAAACATCAAAAAGTCAATTTTACATAAATAAAATATTTAAATAATTAAAATAATTAATAAAACGCAGTAATTTAAATCGCTAAAGTCCAAGTTATATATTAAATATGTTACTGAAATAAATACACTGATATCATAGCTCAGAAGAACAATGAATAATTTTGACAAAATGCAAATATAGATAGAATGGAAATTATCGAAGGAAGGATCACAATATCATAACAGTTCAATGTAAAGCTAAAATTGCCACTAATGTTTAGCTTAATGCACATAATTGAATATGTATGTAAGTAGCGTGCGAGGTGTACATTGTCAATAATGGGGTGAATATCATTCTTCAAATAGACGAGAAGTAAATTTATAGATACAAAGAATACTGTTTAAAATGATCCGCCTAACATGAAAATTAATTAAAACCAAAATAAATATGTAGTTCAAGTGTTGGGTCGACTATAGCGAAGCTGACTTGTCAAGAAATATTACATTAACAGTTAACTATAAACTGACTATTTTCGTTTATTTAATTATAAATTGAAATCATTAAACTTGTTCGATTTAAGTATTAAATAAAGTTGTCAAAAAAAGGGTATAAAAGCAGCATGGAAATAAAAACAACTTTTTAATTTAACTTGCTCTAAGTTTTACAACAGACATTTTGCTGAAAATATCATTTCAATATATCACTCTTTAATACGAAATTCGACAGATCGCAGGAACATATTATTAACAATTGTAAAAGCTAAATAATGCAACAAGTTTTTTTTCATACATCATTTTCACCACAATTTCATAAAACAAAAATTTTAAACAGAAACCATATAATTATAATATTAAAGATTAAAATATCAATTCTGTTGAATATGATAAATAAAAAAATTATTATTACCGTAGAAATCCTATAAACTGTTCAGATTGATAGCAAATTGTTTTTAGCAATCGATTATTCCAAAATATATACGATGAAATACTACATCTTGGTGTTTCACATAGATAAATAATACATACATTATATATACACAAATATTGTAGACAGAAAGAATTGTGTAGTAGTTTTCCCGCACGACGAACGGTAGACAGAACAAAAAGCCTCGAGTCGATTAGTAGGTCCAGAGTTTCCGCATCTTTTTCAGAGAAAATTTTAAAAGATTTTCAAAGAATGACGATAAAAATTAAAAACCTAATTGAGAAGAATATTAATAATTTTATAATAATATTTATATTTATAGGTAAACAAAAATATTTTATTATATAAACTTCTGTCTATTATGTTAACAGATTATTATTACAAATTATTACAAAACAAGTTTAAAGTTTTACAGCAGTAAGCCTATACTAGTCTTCATTTTTCTAAATTTTAGTTTTTCATGTTTCTTTTTAGTTTTGCAGTGATCTTTTTTCTTGTTCATAATTCATGTCATATTTGTATAATATTATGAACTAGGATTAAGATTTAGATTAAATAGAAAAAGATTTAATTAGATTAATTAGATTAATTACAAAAAAGGATCTCGTAGGTTTTTATTGTTCAATTTTAAAGCAGTTTTGAAAGAAAATTTTCATAAAATGACAGAGTTTGAAGGTCCTCGAAAACACCTAATTTTAATTCCTACAAGTTGCCAAGGAAATCACTCGAGGGTCCGCGGCTACTCCGGATACAGAGTGACTCTCGGGGTCCCCTAGGACTTTTTGACCTCAGCCGCAGCGGCCTGCTGCATGGTTTGTTCGTGGTGGATGTCGGCCAGCTTCTTGAGGAACTCCTCCTGCTCAGCCTTGGCATCCGGGGACAAGGGCTGCTCTATGTTGACCGAGTTGACCGGGGTAGAGGGGGGTCGCGGGGAGGCCCACGGCGTGGGGAACTTGCTCGTTGTCAGTCGGGCCAGGAAGGCGTCCAGCTGGCTGAGTGTCAGCGCATTGTGCAGGGTCTCGAGCGGGTAGACCTCGGCCACACAGGGGGCGCCCATCTCGCCATCCGAGGAGGAGTCTAGAGGAGTGGGGTGGAGTGGTGGACGCTTAGCAAGTCATGCTCGTAATTCTGGGTCACATTTCGAAGTGGTTTATGTATCACTATAGTTATAGTCTAAGGGCATTCAAATTTGTAAATAATGTATCAGACCACCTGGTCAAAACGATAAATTAATTTATGAAGAGCTTTATTGGTTATATTTTTTAACGAAAGTAAAGAAATACATCAATATAAAAATAAATTATTAAAAAAATTAAGTTGCAATTTCTTTCACTTGACATCCCAAACTGACAGATTCCAGAGTTAACTGTACTGCCGTTTTACATCGTAGTATTATATTATGTTTTTATATTATGATTTTTAGTTATGTTGGTGTAGGAAAATGTTCGTTAAATGTTACTTTGGAAGGCCCGATAGTTACATAATTTTTTTAGTTGATAGTAAATATAGTTTGTAAGTTATAGCTTGTATAGTTATAGTTATAATTATATTTTGATTGTTTTATAAGTAGTTGAGCTTTCCACTGTGTTTTCAATTATTGTAAAAAAACTTCACTGAACAATTTAATAGAAAACGTAGTTTATTAGCTAAGAGAAAGTATATTTTATATTTTAACATTGTTCCCAGAATTGGACTAATTTTGTTATCTTACAGATTAGTGCCGAAAGATTAATAAAATCGACTCTAAATTTACAAAGTTATGTACCAGCAGCCGCTACGTGTGTCGAATTTAAGCATGACACGGTCGGGTGATCATGGCATATTTCGGAACATGGCTAATTTAGCGTGGCTACCTCATGGAAAACTCCAATAACATATCCAACGACAGTCAAACGATTAAAGTGTATATAAATTCATCAACATATACATTGTATAGGATTTTAGACACTGGATATACTGTTAAAGTGTAACTTGGTAATCGATGTTTGCATTTAACCATATAATATAGTAAATCAGAAACTTTAAGAATATGTAACTTTTGCATAAATATGTTTAAAAAATAATCGGAAAATATAAACAGAATTTTATATTAATAATATTTTTTTAACTATAACTTTTAATATCTTGTAATTTTTAGTAGCAAATTAGGATAATACTTTGGTTGTGACCTATACAGAGAAAAATCCGGAGGAATATATATCCAAGGTCGGTTTTAATACAACTTACAAGTAACAAAGATAAACAAAGAATTTTGATTTAAAGAATGTAATAATTACCTAAAATTAGTTATAATTATTTTATTTGTATATTTCAGAATTAGTTTAAATGTATGCGTATTTTTACCATGTTTAATGACATTCTAAAATCCCTTACATTTGTTTTTATTAATTAATTTGATTACTTTAAAATCTGTTTTGTTTATTTTAGATAATTTTTCATTGACGACCTTGAAAAATAGGTTAAATTTACTTCGGATTTGTCCTCCGGATTTAAGTTAGCACCTAATACTTTTGATTATTGTGTTTTAGAAGTTGTACGTTTTAAATTCGAATATATAGACTAATTGAATTTTACATAAATAGTTACAAAGCATAGATTTAAAATATAGTAACAAATAACATAATCATTAGGGAATAAACCAAACTAAATCAAAGTTAAAAATATATAAGATCTTAAAAGGTGGTTAATATACTAAGTAAGAGCGTTAATATAGGCTACCATAAGAGAAAATACTATGAGAGCCAATACCGATTTCTGACAAAAACCGACAACATTGTATCTCTAAAGTATAATACATATTTAATTTCATTACGTCTTTAATAAAATATAACTTTATATAACTTTATAAAAACCACTTTTAAATACATTTAATTATAGAAATATTTTAATTGATATCAATAAAACTTATTTATATATGTAAACAACCCATCCAAAATAAAAAGGATTAAAAATGTAAATACAAATAGGGGGGAAATCTGGATAGAAGGTTATAACTATAAATTTTGAATTAAATTTGGGAATGTGAGAATTAAAATAATATTGATTAATGCATAGGATTGGTATCGTTTAAAGTTTTTTCATTTGTTATATAACAATTACGTACCATGCGCAATCATAATAATGTTTTTCAAATAAATTTGTTGAGTAAATATAAACACATAGATAGATACATGATAAATACTTTAGGTATTACTCATTACAATTGCATATAAAATACTATATTATAAATAATATAATAAATGACGCTGAAATACTGAAGAATTTTTTTTCGTTTTTGATGATGTTTTTATACAGAAAAATTAATATTTTATTTAATCACAATATTTATCAGCTTCGTTTTATTTTATTATTTATAAATAAGGGCTTTAACATATTTTAAATGCTTAAATTATCAAAATGACAATTCCAATGTAAAATAATGAAGGGATATCGCCACACCACCAAAAAAGTTAAATAATAATTTTTAATTAGTTTATTAATTAATTAATAAATCGACAATTATTAATATGCTACAATGTAGTACATTATATTTACTGACAATGATCAGTAAAATTCCTACGCTTTTTTCCCCTCTTTATCTCACCTCCTTCTCTAGAAAATATGCTAGCCGTTAAACAATAGGCCTATCTTAAATCAAAAATAGTAAGCAGACAGATCTCATAATATATTATAATCTAAAAGCAAAGTAAACTGCTGAACTTCTTAACTTCTTTGTTTATCCATCGAAATGTCTATGATGACTGTGATGCTATACTGCACAAGAACGCAGGTGGGCCACGAAGCCCGCCTTCGAACAGTAGAGTCTTCTGCAATAGTGGCATGCGAAATTTGACTACGTTACTGTGGATGGTCTACTTTCGCGAGAATTATCGTAGTTTCTCTGTCTTTTCTCTCTGACTGTGTGTGAATTGATTTTCTGATAGTGGCACATAATCTTCTTCTATCTGAAGCAGCTTTTTCCTATGTGTGCTCATTAACTCCGGCACTTTTCCTGTGTCCTTTCAGGACGTTCTTGAATCTAAGTTTGTGATCACCTATAGTCTTCTTCTTCCTTGGCTCAGTTCTCCATAGAAGACTAAGAATAAGTTCTCCAAGAATAAGCCTTACGTGACCCTCACATCAAAGTTGGAATGTTGTAATTAAAGCTTTTGTGCTGAACGTTTAGACTTTATTGATAACAGCAATGTCAGACAACCATGTCCTGGCAACGAATTATTTAGATTTGGCGCAGATGTTTAACATGTATCCTGGATAAGAATGCCGGATGGTAAGAGAATTACTGCAATCTCCTCAATCAACAAAGCTCAGCCAATCTGGAGGCATGTCTCAGAAGTTTAACTTGTAAAATCTCTGTGAACCTATTATGGAAGATAAGGTAAAAAATGTATTCAAAAGCACTTTATGTAGCAAAACACATGGTGAGGATGGCATCCCAGAAGAAATTCTGAAGAATGGTGGTCTAACTTTGGAAGCCGATTTATTGAAGCTGTACATACAACAATTGCTGGGAAAAGATACGCCTTCCCCAGGATTTCAAAGACGCACTGCATATATAATAAGCAGGGGGAAAGAAGCAATTGTGGCAATCACCATAGGATAATCATCACTACCCATTGCAGAAAATATTTTGGCCAAAATCATACTGCACAGAATCAAGACAACCTCAGAAGACATGCGCGCAGAAAGTCAATTTTAGTTCATGTAGGACAACTACATACATATATGATATTAACTCTGAGACAACTGTCACAACTCCAAGAGAAAACAGCGTGGAGCTACAATAACCTATACACATGGTCTTTGATACGGCGGATTGTGTCACTTTTCGAAAAAGTGCTAGAAGTGTTCGTTGCCCTGAGAGATTGATACACATCATCAAACTATTCCATGACGACATGTCGGGCAAGGTCTCTATTGGAGGAGACAATGTTCAACGAAGCCTTTTGTGTCAGCCATGGTGTCAAACAGGGATACGTTCTTGCGCCGACACTCATTACGCTATACATTGTGACAATCCTAGAGCAATGAGCACCAATCTTAACAAGGGAGTTTATATCAGGACACGTTCAGATAGAAATCTTTTCAACTTCGCCCGACTTGAGCTATAAATAATATATAAAATAAAGACACGCGAAATCTGTGTGTGAAAATGTTCTATGCGAACGATTTAGCACTTGTAGCAAATGATGCTGAGACCATTAATGATATTGTTGATCGATTCTACTATGCAGAAAAAAATTGGACTGAAGATCAATGTCTCAAAGACGGAACTTCTCTATCGACCTTCTTGCCTTTGCCAATGGACAGCAGGTAAAAATTGTATAACGATGTTCTGGTAAATGGAACAGCTCTAAAACGTTATAAGTGCTTCATTTATGTATACAGTTAACAGCACAAATTCATCAGACATAAAGATAGAACGACCTATTCAAGTCGCATTAAAATTATATTACTAAATTAACATATCATTAGGGCACACTACATTAGGCTGTATATGTTTGACAGTTATACATAATATAATTTTGTCAAAAGTGTGTACACATGCAAAACGAACTACTATATAAGACAACATTGTATCTAGAGACAACTATATATTGTTCAGAGACATAAATAAATTGATATTAAACAGTTAAATTTTAACACAATACAAAGCAACTTATAGAACTCACTTAAAGTGTAACAATATGTCATCAATCATTTCTACATTTAATGTTGAACCATTCCGATAACAAAATGCAACTCAAGTGTACTTCTGCACAATTCGACACAAGTTCCTTTGAATAAAAATAATGTTATGCATATGGTAGGAGATGAGAATTTTTTATACGTATCAAATTTAATTAAAGTATAAGTAGTCACAACTAACTGGGTCTCTCAGGGTTATCATATTAAAATGTTAATTGAATTTATCTGATTTTTGTTAGATTCACATGTTTAGTTCTCCACCAACTTCAACCGTGATAGAGTTAAACAAAATTAATTCAGATGACTAAAATTATACAAACATAACACCTACACATGGATCCAGGTAGACTATTACAAAGTCGCAACTTTGCTGAAATTTGAAATAAAAATTGAAATTTCTAAAAACGGCTTAATTAATTCAAAATAAAACAACGGGGTGAAATTTTTGAAAGCATCTAAATTAGCTATATATAAATAAGATAATTATTTTGACTTCTAGAAAAATAGTATTAAATATGTATGCGTACATATTAAAATAGTAAAATGATCCTATATGAATTGAGAAGAGTAATAAGTTTTTCGGTTTAAAATATGTTTCAATAAGTTTCAATAAGTTTATTTTCCATTAATTTACCTAATTTTCCAATAAATTTATTTGTTCTCATGAGACATCTTTAATAACGGAACATACAGTCTAGAAAATGCAAGCAATGTTGAATAAATTTTGTTTTCATAACTTTTGTTTTAACACAAAGTTAACTTCATTCAGGTAAAGTAACTGGACCATGAAGAATTAACAAAAAGTTTATTATCTTCTGTAGTTTAATAATTTCTCAATCACGAAGAGATTATAGTGGTAAAAACGATTAAATTAATATTTATTTAAGAAGTGAAAGTCGAATGGCAGCCGAGAAAAAGATAATATTAATGCATTCAGGAGATGGCGGTTATCCCGTAATTTATGAGCTAAAAAGGATTATATTTATGAACGAATAAAGAATGTCGGAAAAAATAAACGGTAAACAATTGGTAGTCTACATGGAATAGGTCTTTGAGTGTAGACGAACTGATCACAAACAATGAAATTATTGGAGCATAATATATAACAATAAGAAATGAAGAAGAGCATGAATGCAAAAAGAGAAACGGTGAGATTTGAATGGCACTTTTCCTTCAATTTATAATAGTTGACCAAATTTATTATATATAGGATCAAAATAATACAGTTCAGATAATACTGACCGTAAAATTATTGCTTTATAATAAATTGCACAATATCTATGTTACATAACACGAAATAATATCTAAGTATTAATTGATTTTCTTTTAATAATTGGATGGAATATTTCAGGATAAATCTATCAATTGAATTATATGCATGAAATATCAAAATGATAACAATTTTGCTAACTGGAATATGAATCAGTACATGAAACAGAGAGCCGATCATTCAAACGCTGACCTGGTTTAGACTGAGCTACCGTTGGTGTATCCTGCAGAATTGCTTCTCGGTACTTCTCGGCTTTGTTGTCCACTGTAACAGCATGGGCACAATTAGACGCATCAGATGGACACACACTGCCTCTTTCGTCACTAACTTACGATGGATTATAATAGGTTTGCATAAAAACCGGGTTCAGCCATAATATATTGGGATTGAAGCAGCAACCATAATATATACGGAGTCACACGCGCAAGACTATAATGTGGGGTAACGATGTTGAATGAACACGGGGAAGTTGCATCTTGTTAACGCCAGTGATGTTTGTTTGTTTGTTTCAGCCAACAGTGATTAGTGATATTTCCAGAGCATTCAAGTTTATAACAATGAATAAAAGGTAACAATCATTAGTTCTTGCCAACAAAATATTAGGTTGTTTTAATATTGCATGCTAGTTAAAAATGAAGTTATTAATCCAATGAAAAAATTAAAAAATATTCAAATTAATAACTTTTGGTATTTATACACATCAAGCATGATAATAATTATACACGTCATAGTTAGTGTCATCCATAGTTTCATATATTCCATAATTCCAGGCCACCTATATATTTAGTGCGATGAAAATTATACTCAATTTATTCAAGTTGGCTTTTTTGCTCAAGAGAAAGTTTATATACAAAAGAAGAGTAATAAAGCATAGCTGCTTGTATTAAGTGAATTCTAAATAAATTTTTAAAAATCTCATTTTTGAATCTCATTCTTAACATTGTGTAAAATCCAAAAGAGAACTGTTTTATTCTTTTCTACTGCTATTGCCAGCACTAAGACGTGTGTTGAGGCATCGTATCTTTACATTATTTTGAATATAATACACTATAGGTACGTCTTATATATGGATACAGTTAGGTTCATTTAAATAATATTAAAATAATGTTTATCGAGAAGGGAAAAGTTGACCAAAGTTCGCCACTTACTCTGCAAAAAGTAAAGTTTAAAATTGTTTTATGTAGCCTATTCTGCATTATTTGAATATATATATATAAATGTAACTTCAGAAATATAGGTAGTATGTTCAATTTCGCAGCAAAAATATTTCACGTTAAAATAGTCCGATTACAATTAAGGAATATCTACTGGAATTGGATAAAATATAAAAGAGATACTACACTGTTACTTCGTTTCTGTTTTGTAATGTACCTATTTGTTTTCAAGGGTTTAATTACTTGTTTCGATACTATTAACTCCCAAGTTTACAATAACTTATTCTAGATTTGATCAGGTCGTGGAAACCCGCACTGTTAAGACTATAATGTTATAACCAAGTTAAGACCACGACTAAGTAAGTTTCTCTTATATATATTCGGTGTACTTTAGTATTCTGCTTTATGTTAATAATGTAAGCCTACAATAAGCATGCATGCCGGCTCGCATCAAAGCGACCCACTTGATTATACTCTGAACAATAATAATTAGTAATAATCAGGATATAATAGAAGGGTACAGCGATGAACAAAGTTCGTGGGAAAAGGCAAGAGAAAACAATGACATTTGGAACAAACCGATAACTTTTTGTCAACTCCACAATAACGCTGTTGTATTTTGTTTGTATATATGTAATGCAGCTTACCTTTGTAGAGGACTGTATCTGAGTGAAAATCTAAACATGCAGCAACATAAATAGTTGTTTCAAAACAGCTTCATTAACACAAAGATAATCTATATCTATAATAAAGACTCTAATAATATCAACATATGCCTCCAACTATTTAAGTCTGAAGAAGTTATTACAAAATATAAATTATAGAAAATAGGTCAAACGGACCTGATAAGTATAGTGTATGTGTATTGTTACTCTACTTTGATGAATAAAAGAGGGGAGGGAGGTGGGCAGTTCAGTTTTCAATTTCACAAATACTGCACATTATCCATATTATCCACGTTGCATGTTTGTGTACATTTTATTTTGCATTTTATATAATATTAATTATACTAAACTGAGGACACCCTCAATATATGTTATAATATTATTCCATTATAGAAGCGATATTATATTTGTTAAAATTACCAAAAGCGATTCTAACATTAACTAAATTAAGTTAGTTAAACGCAACATGCGGATAAAATGTCATATTTTGGATCCTCTTGTCTCCACTAGAGGTGTGGTATAACAACTAATATCAGTACATTGAGCATTCCTTATATATAGCCTCACCTTCATTAAATATTAACTTTGATAATGAGCTCACTAATGTTTGCAAATACAATTGTAAGAGTATTCATATTCCGCCAAAGTAATTATAGTACGGCTGTGGAACCGAAAAAATCACTAAAAGTACTTATACCCACCAATATATGCAAAAACATATTCTATGTAACTCCTTGCAAGGTTTACTTTGGCCAAGGCCGGACTATTACCCCTTTTTCTTACACAATTAATCAAAACGAAGAATATTTTCAAAATTTGTAAACATTCCAAATAACCAAATAGGGTAAAATTACACATAATTTGACATATTTACACTTCAGCAAATTATTTAGTAAATACTCGACTAGTAGTCACAAAAATCCTTTCAAAAAATCTGAAACATGCAGCAACCATGCGGCAATTGTCGAAAATTAAGTTTCACAAAAAAAGGTTAACCCCAAAAAAACATTTGCCTCATTTTGCAAACTTTAAAACCCATCAATTTGGAGCCTCTTACTGGAGGACGACTGCATGACACCGGCATTTTCCTGCATCATTTTCTTCAAATCGGGTGTACTGCTGGTGTTAATCGTTTGACTGCCTCGAATCACAGCTGTGCTGATGAGTGAGCGTGGATACTTGTACGAATTGAGAACTGAAGGTGACAGATACGGCAAAAAAACATTAATTTCATCATAGTATTATAAAGTATGGGTTAAATTTTAACTAAAACAAATATTTTATAGAAAAAAACATTATTTTGTTGCGGTTCTTTTTGTTGATCACTTAAATAAGTTTTTCAAAAATGCTCAGCAAGAACTGACAATAA
The DNA here is from genome assembly GCA_034780555.1 of Coelogynopora nodosa. Lineage (NCBI taxonomy): Eukaryota > Metazoa > Platyhelminthes > Proseriata > Coelogynoporidae > Coelogynopora > Coelogynopora nodosa. Next base: position 23,460 of record JAUZND010004342.1, read on the forward strand.
CAATATATAAATAAAATTAAATAATAATTAGTAGAAAACAAATAATTCCTTCTATAAAAGATATAAATAAAAAGCATAGAGTACCCTATCAAGGAAAAGTCTAGCTAATAATTAAGATACGAAAAATGTATCCAACAAATATTCTCTACGAATAATAATATATGTATTTGTTAATGGTTATTAGTCAACGTTATTAATAAATATATTTACATATACAGTTTAGTGAAACTTTAATGTTGTTAAAATTATAAGAAACTACATACTACGAGGTGACTAAAGTTGGCCTACATCAATGCCATCAATTTAATAAATGTAACACGTATAATTCAAATCTATAAATGCTTTATTTTGTACGCTTTTGGTTAAATTTGAGAATTAGTTAAGGTGTGTACAACGAACTCGAACCCAGAAATGTTTATAGTATGTTAAATTATTTAATAGATATTATATGTATTCCTACTTCTAAAGAAAAGTCTATCTAGTATTTTCAAATATTACTTTAAAGTCATAATGCTGAAGCTGTTTCATTTTTCATTCATATTCCACATTACTAAGATGCACAGACATTCCCCAAACGGTATAATTAAAAGTGTTCAAGATTGTTCAAGTCTTGACAATAATTTAAATATGTCACTAATACCGCGAAAATTGTTTTAATTAAAGTAATATTGTTCAAATCTGACAGTCAATAGTCTTTTAACTATTGAGGCCATTAATTGTACTCTTGCATGGGGATAATGCAAATTAATTTTAGTCGGTTAATTGCGATCTTTTGAGTCTTAACCGTTACAGAATAAAGTATCAAAATAAACATAGATATTTAAAATTTAAATTTAGAATTATTTGTGCTTTATAATTTGTACATTATACATATTGAAATAATTACTTTAATCATTTGTCATAAGTTCATAATATATCATTCGTGTTTATTATATTATGTTTTAAATAGAGTAGAGACATACTTACGCCACGTAATATTAAATAACAAGAGAAAGGAGGAAAAAGCCGTATATTTTCACAATCATTTCTCGGGACCATTTCATATAATTTAAAAAAATTAATTTAAACAAAAATATTTAAACATGAATATTATTGGGTGGTACATAGATTATTTCTCCAGGAATTTTTTATTAAATTTTCAAACAATTTTCCGAAAAAATTTATTTAGATGTAAACCTGAATTAGCCGTGTATAATAAATTAATTATTCAATATATAAATCATATACTAATTAATAATTTAAACATAAAATAAAAAGTAGTTTCAGTTTTGATTAATACAAAAAATAAAATCCCAATTATCTATGGTTACACAAAAAGAGTGGCTATAACGACTATACAAACACAAACCATGTTACACATAATAATTTACAAAAATACAATCAAATAAAAAGAAACAAACCTCACTTAACAATAATCATTCAACATAATTATCAAAAGCAATATAACTATAGAGTGCACCAATTATATACTATAATTAAAGTTTTGTTGATTATAAACATATTACAATAAGAAAACATATACGAAAAAATTACAATAAAAATAGGAAATAACATTTAAATAGATTGTAGTTCCATTGCAGTATATTGCATAAAATAACAAATTCAGGAAATGAAGCCGACAATAGCTGCAGAATTTTTATTAAAAATATGTATTAAATGAATAATATACAAAATATAACATGAAGACAATTATTGGACATTGATACTCACTTGCATTCTGTAACTTTATTTTTTCTTAAAAAATAATACTGCATCTACCCAGCTTATTTTCTCACAGAAAGCAAGATATAAACTAGGAAATATATTAAATCTTACTCACAAATGGATCATCTCATAGAATATTAAAACAATTTTGGTGTTTATCCGCGTCATATATCAAATTATAATATTAAGTATCACTACCATTTTTGCGATAACTGTTAATCTGCATCGAATTAAAATATTACATACTATTTTGTTATATGTTTTGATGTAATATGTGCATTTTACAAAAGATGGAACACAAAATGGTATTGTCTATATATCTAATTTAATATTTTCAACTTATACTGTAGGACCTACAATATAACAAGCAAGATGGACAAATTTTAATTCACCTATTAAATAATAAAATCTATTGATGTGATCTGTTAAACAAACGCATATAAATAAATTGCATCCATTAACATGTTTACAATATTTTCTTATTTTAAAACGGTTTAACGTAAATTTTAAATGCAAAAGTTGAAAAAAAGTACCCTATTCAACATAATGTTCCATAGTGCAAACCATTAAGTTTAAATGATGTACATAATAAACGGACATACTCCTCTACATCAAGCATTTAAAAATATTGTACACAAAACGATTAATCAAAAACGTCAAATTTTGATAATTACTTCCAATTGTACTTAATATAATTTGCAATGATTGCCATGAACTTCGAAATAAAAACTCCACTAAATAACTAAATATTCCTTACTCAAAATACCATGCAGCAATACCATACAAGTGAAAATTTAAATATTCAGGAAAAATAAATATAAATAAACATATGGAATACCTGATCAAAAAGCAAAGTATTCGCAACAAAAACAGCACTAACATATAAAACGAAACCAACCGTTATTTTGCAGTACCCTTTTAGATAATCAAAATCGCCATATCTAATCACTTCAGAAATAGCCATTCGGTCATGTCATAATATTACATCGAATAATACCCAAAGATCCTTTCTGAAAAAATATTCACGTCAATCATCATTTCCATAGTCAAGGACAGAAGAATGTTTTCATAAAATAATAAATAGAGAATTCTCATTACCGAACTCAAACCCAAAATCAACCACTGCGATAAAAGCATTTCAATTGTTGAATTTTCGAATTACCTCTACTGTTTATGTATATTAATCGGACTGGTATATGTATTTCATTAACAAGTTTTTTATTAAAACAAAATGATTAGTTTATACTCTGTGGGTATACCCCCTCCCCCATAACCAGGGAAACCTAACAGTAGGTTGACTGTTAAATATTTAAAAAACGTACTCCTCTCAAAAATCAAAGGGTCGATTGCAACAGCAACATGTTGGACTCCCACTATGACACTTACTATGTTTTGTTCTGAAAACAACCACAACCAAAAATAGCTTACAATAGAAATATGCATGTACTACTTCTACTATTTAACTAGTTAGGACCTTGTGGTTGTTATAGCCCTCTGAATACAGTGTTATTTATATATATAGACATTCATGTCTGACATGTAAATAGAGAACATAAAGTAAATTAGTAATTAAATAAATGTAATGCGAACATTAGTAGTAGTAGATGTGTCGACTCTGGATCAAAACCCCCTCCTCCATGATCCAGATTCGACGTATCTTTTTTGTTTTGTTTTTTGGTCCATTAAACTCGTTAATAATAGTTATATATATTTATTATTTGGTTGATGGATCATCTTACTTAAACACAAGTATATACTGATACAAGTCATATTATGTGTGATATGTTTTATTAGGTAAATATCCAACTAGGAATTAATAAAGTAGCAATAGTTCCTTTTAAATTCCTTATCTATCATAATATAATATTTATAAATAATAGGCAACGATTAGTTTAAATGATCTTTAAATAATTAGAAATTTATATTGTACCTAATCCATAGGAACCAAATATATGCTTTGTATATTGAATCAAATATATTATTTTCATAAATATGTAAAAGTCGTCAAATTATAAAATACTATTTCAAATTTTATTATTATTATTATTTAAACATACTTTTTGTGATTAGGCTAGTTGTTATAATCCATAATCACTTTACAATAAGTTTAAGTTTAATTTTTCCTGTAAGAAAATTTACTAAATGTTACCGAAAAAAGTCAGATACTATTGTTAAAGAACAACAACTAATAATTTCTATCAAAACTATAGCCGCCTACAGCTAACTATATGAATTAGTGAAACTATATTATTGTATACTAGCCAGCTCAGAAGCAGAAGTTACCACAGATATAAATGATGAGTTAAACGTATAGTTGTTATAATTAACAATGTACATACTACGTCCGTTCTTGAACTGCGGCACCAACTGGAGATAAGCATCTTCAGAGTAAAAACAAACAATAATCAATATACATCAACTGACAGATCATTTACTAAACAATAGTCCACAAACAACTAATTTAGAAATTAAAAAAACCACTTCAATAAATGTATTGCATTATTTTTGATTTCTGCATAATAAAACCATATTCCATTGCAGACGTCAGTGGGATAATTGCTATAATAACTCACTAATACGAGTAGAAAGAAAATGTCATTGACACAAATACACATTTCATGCATATTTAGTGTTAAATAGCACACTTAAGTCTTAAGTAATATTAATCAGAAAAATATAAATTTAAAAAACTTTAGAAAAATTTAGAAAGAAGCTGATTTATAATAAAATTACATCAATAAAATAAAGAAGATTGAGTAAAAGATGCGATAGCTGTACACCAACGTAAAGTCGCTTCTGTTATCTGCAGAAATCAAAAGCAACATTCTGATTATTCCCGCTAAGATACAATCAGATATGATCAGAAAATAAAGCAGAAAAGATTGTCATATTGTATAAAGAAATAATAGACAGTACCTCCACTAGATGATGACCCTACTGCTCACCAAGCAATACCGTAAACACGTATTCATGCTATGTCTTGCTAACCACAGTTCCTCTCTTGACACTCTGCAATACTTCCCCCTGATTGGTTGCCATGGATTTAGAGTTTGATCTTGGGTTTATAGTAGAGTTATTATTAAATAACGTGCGTTTGATTATATTGAAAGCGAAATAATGTTTATTTCGTATAACTACCAATAATGCGAATAATGCCTTAAATTCGATAGTCAACGTTTCGGTTTATAGCAATATACAATATATAAAAGTCACCATTTTGTAATAAAGTACCTATAATCAATAATTTACACTCTCTAGCTGATATTAAATTCAACAAACATTATTTAGAAAAACCATCGTTGAAGCATGTTTGCATGTTAATTCTTTTGGTTAAAAAAGTTGAAAATAGTTTTTTTTAAATATCTATACAAAAAATCTCTAAGTTTCAGGTGTGAAAAGGTGAGGAAATAATCAATTCCACCTTATTAAAATGATGTAAAATATCATTACAATGATAGTGTATTATTACAAACAAAATACTTTTTAAAAACCCTTCGCCATTTAAAGCAACAAAAGTGAAATAATCAGTCAACATAGTACATAGTAAATAATAGCCTACTGCATAATTAAATTATACGAATTAGGTGTATCGGATGTATAAGATTGTCGGATTTATCTAAAATAAATTAATATATTAATTATCCATAATTTAAGCTTCTACAATAGTTTCAAAGGGGAACTCTGTAAAAGAATATAAAACATAATTTTTATACAAATAGTTGCAGATAGTTAAATAACTTTTGTCGAAGTAAAAGTAGTCTTAGGAGACCAACTTCTCAAGCCTATCATTCGGTCTGTGTGATATCTTTTTATTAACATATTTTGGTTTACTCGATTTGAATATAACAATAAATGTAAACGTTTTTTTGTCAAAAGTAAACACGTAATAGTGATTTACTACAATCAGACAGTAATGAAAGATGTCAGTAGTTTTACATAGACTCCTACAAAGAATACCGGATACCAAACAACCTAACAACTATAAGCTACAAAATACAAAAGGTAGATAACAAAGAATATATTTAGATCAAGCAACACAGGCAGCAAGAAATATAATATAGTATAATATAAGACGAATGTGGCGGTCAGAAAGGTCCAAACTAGTTTTCGTGTTCACTTGAATAATGCATTTCCTTAAATTATATAATCATAAATATATTTATAAAAAGATCTATTAAATTGCAGTATTTTATATTCATTAATTAATTCTATTTTATTTAATAAATAATATTCAACAATATTTTAAATACGAAAAATTAACCAATAGTAAAATGAAGGTAGAAATTTGATATCGAAAAAATCTTTTGTGGTTTGAGAGACATTACTGATCAATTGTAAATTACTCAAAACAGATTGCATTATTCCAAATATCTAAAAGGACTATTATTACTGATTTTAATTTTTTCAAAACGTTCAACTAAATATGACGAAAGTCAAAAGTTATTTGTTTCATGGCTTATCATTGAACCATTTACAATATGTAATAATTGGCTATATTCATTTATTTTAATATTTACGCAATTTACGTGAATTGTTATAAATTATTGATTACAATTTTTTAGCTTACACAAAGTTCTTCTAAACATTCCATATAGACGTAAATTGTTTATAGAAAATAACTATATTTCACAGAAATATTGCAGAATATACGAAGCTCATTTTACAGACCTAAAAGGAGCCTTCTTATGTGTATTATTATATACATTGTATTATTACTTAATATTATTTAATATTACTTATTATTACTTATTATCTTACTTTGTTTTTAAATGTATAAAAGTCAGCACACCTTTTGCATCGAGTGTTTAAATATCTTGAGACGTATATATGTCATGTATATATATATATATATATATTCAAGCTATACCTTAAAAACAAATCATGTCACTATTTTAGACTTGTCCGGCCGCCATTTTATCGATTACAAACATTACAAAAGCTTAAAACAGAGATACTCACTAAAACCGTCACTTTTAACGCTGTCGGCTAAAAAATATTAAAACGAAAACAAAACTAAAAAATAAAATTCAACAATAAACAATAAACAACAAAATAGTACAACTTAATATTAATAAACTTCAACAGAAATTAAATGCAGGGAAATTCAAGTTCAGTGTTTCTGAAGTACTCTTAAAAATTATATTTAATCAATTTTAAATAAAAATAAATTCTAGTTTTTAGAAATGAATATGGTAGAACGTTTTTATCATTTCACACCAACCGATAAAATTAACACGACGAATAAATAACTAAAGAAAATATATTTTGTAAAAAAGCAAAACACTTCCATTTTTGTAAAAAATACTTCTGACAAACACAGCATACATTAAAGTTCACGTTAATGTAAAATATGGTTATAATATGCAATCCTTTACAAAAAAAACTTACTTTCAAATAAATGGTGTAGTTACAATAACCTTTACGTAGATAAAGAACGATAGAAACCAGAGTGGTAATAACTTTATAAAATCAGAATACTGTAATCAGAATAACTTCAAATACCAGAGCTATAAATATTTGTCAAAAATCTTGTAAAAATAAAGATTAAACAGTTCTAAGCTTGCGGTTGTAACTTAAAATATAGTTCAGTTGAAATATAGTAACGGTCTGAAATGTTACAAAAAATGCATTTTTACAAAATACGGCTATAACAGGTCATGACTAACACACAACAAAAGATTTCAGGAAAAACTATCTCTGCCACATCATGGCTATTGTGAGCAATGGGTGAATCCGGTAAGACCCAATTTACGGAAAATCCAGATATTTCTGGACTACTGTACCCCTAAATGTGTCTGAAATTGCAGAAACTTTGTGACCCCCCACATATGAGTGACAAAGCCAGGCGACTGAACCACAGGAGACTCACCCCGATTGAGCTCGGCCTCGATGTAGTTGCCAGACCGCGAAGGGTAGGTCAGGTAGTTGTTCTTCTGGTTCTCGGTCTCCGCCTCCAGCTCGGCCTTCTGCTTCTGCGACTCGGACCAGGAGGTCTTGCGCTCGTGGCCCCCTCCACCGCCACCGCCCCCTCCACCGCCGCCGCCACTGCTGGCCGCGCTGGCCGAGGACATCTTTTTGGTCGACAGACGGGAGGACGCGCAGCTGGGAAAGGGATCGCTGTCCAGCGAGGAGGTGCTCCGGTGGGCCGCCGGTGTGGGTGCGGGGCGCTCATCGGGTGACACTATTGAGGACTGAGAGGGGGGGGGAGGCCACTATAATTAAAATCTGTAAAGTAGAATAGCAATAATGACGTTCGCGAGTTGTTATCGGATGATGCTGCAAAAATTTACCGTCAAAGTGTGTCGATAAAATGTCAAGGATCAAGTCTATAATACTCAGCGGGAATGATAAATATAATTAATTTTAATAATAAAATATGTTATTACTGAAAATAGCAAAAAAATTAAGAATAGTCAAGTTGTGGTAATGGGAAATTATGCAGGCTTAAAATGACCTTAATAAGAAAATGTAAAACTTATCTTTCAAAAATGAAATTTTTAATTATTAATATATTATAATACATTGTGAAATACTATGATAAATAATATTATAATAAACGATGAATTATTAGTCAAACATTAAAGAATTTTTGACAAATTAGGGGACACCTATTTCTGGGACGACTGAATAACATAGAACCAGAATAGCATCGAACCGGAATAACATCGAACCAGAATAATATCGAACCGGAATAACATCTCCTATATTTATTGGCTTGTGCGTAATCAACAAATATCTTCGACTGGTCACTGTATCTCGTAATGTATTTCCGGTTCGGTGTTATTCCGATTCGATGTTATTCCGGTTCGATGTTATTTCGGTTCGATGTTATTCCAGTTTTCTGTTTTTTATTTCCATTATCGATGTTATTCCGATTCGATGTTATTCAGCCTTCCCCTATTTCTTATTGGTTTTGAAATTTCAAAAGAATTTAAATGAGTTTTTATATTTATATGTTATATACAGGTAACATTTCTTCGCTTTTTAAGCCTAACAATAATTTTAATATATTTTAAATTACTTTTAATAAGTTGTCAATTTTGCACTAAGTTATCTATTACATAATATTATGCAATAATTATAATTTGTTATCATTTATCTTATATGATTTAGACATCTAATACTTATTGATATTTAATTAAATATTTGCGTTTGACAAAATATTAAATATTGTTTAAACATATCACAAACATCTTGTCATGGTACTATAAAGTAGTATACATTTTATTAGTTGTATAATAAAAATTCCTAAATCCATTTTGGAATTATTAGGGATGTTGTATCAAATATTGCTTTCAAAGCACGGTAAATAATATTTTCCAATAACAAAAATGTAGTGACAATTCATAGATTTTTTGTATTGTCATAGTTAACTTTTGTATCATAATTAAAAAAATTGTTTATGTTTGAATTGTGTAAAATTAATGTTAAAAGTACAATTTCCAGTTTAAATTTGACGACCAAAGGATTAGTGTTGCTTTGTTAAGGTCTACAAACTTATAAATCGGATTATAAACCATTTTAATATTCGCTTGTATCCAAGTTTACATTTGCAATTTACCGAGAAATTTCAATAATTCCTTTGTAATCGATATTTTTATGAAAGCACATTGGAAATAGGTAACTGCGTATCAAGCTTGAAGGACTCATTTATATTGTTTTAGAATTTAACAGTTCGTTATGATTATGGCTAACAACTACAAATATAACAATAAATGTGTAAATATGTTGTCAATAAATAAGTAATATGTAATATATATAAATAAGTTATAATAATATATAATAAATAAGTTGTGTAAATATCCACCAGAGCGTTTTCATCCGAACAATAAAACATTTTGTTCAATCACAGGTAGAAACTAGTTGACACCATCTATCTACTAGATTATTACGTTTAAACCAGGCTTTACAGTGCCAATTCATACCTTCTACCTGCGCACAAACACTCATACAAACAAACATGCCAGCCTGATACAAACCTGGAGTGCAGTTTAGATATAATCTGTCTAAATATATAATTTACCTTTTCCATGTACTCATAGTATAAAGTAACTTTTTGTTTAATGGTGTATCTCCATGGTTTTAAAACTATCATAATTAAAGACGCAGAAATATGTATCATTACCTATTCATCACATGTCTGGATCTTTCTAAGATATATTAATAAGTATAGATACAACTTTCGTCCAGTCTCACGTGGTATGAATGAACACGATTTGGAATGAAACACATAACGCATTCTAACTATATATGGACTGAATAAGAATATAAAATCATTACATTAGTTCGACTACAATCAACCCAAAGGCTAAAAAACGTTAATTATGCAGGTTATAACACACAATTTATATTGGTAAACACCCATTTTTTGTTGTTGAAAATAATAGTATTATGAGATTAGTTACAGCAAATCAAATTAAAGAATAAATTATAAACGAAACAATTATTTGAATACATGTTTCATTTTCAGTAAAATATATGAAAATTGTCGCAAATAAAAAAAATGTGTATGTATTTCCCCCACTTCCTACACATATTAACGAATTTGAATCAATTCTAAATTAATGTGTTATGCAGTATTCATTACATTACAAGCATTAGAGCAGAAGACATAATAATGACATATGTTTGTATAATTTTTTCAATCCTCTCCTATTAGTAGCAATAACAGTGATAATTTGACAATGGAAAAATATTTTAAATATGCAGAACAGGGACTATGAAAGCTTTTACTTAGTTATAGATTAAATAGGAAAAGAGCGACAACTATAGAATATTGTAGAATATAATTATACCTTTTAATCACAAATACATTATTTCTGTACACAATTCATAGTAATATATTTAATAGTATATTACACTAATTTTAAAATAAAAAATTAAATGCAAATAACCATTATTTTAAAATTATGTCATATATTTCTATATCTACCAGTCTATAAACATATTTAAAATGTATATAAACGCATATTATATACTCCGACAAATTCCTCGATATTCAAACGGTTTTAAACTTTTCCCCACCAGCCTTAAGGTTGAAACATTTTAAACAACACATCTAGACAACATTTGAGCTGACATCTTAGACCCCGCAGAGTACACAATCCAGCGGTCCCCGCCTCACCTGCAGGCCATTACTAGCGGCCTCATTACTGGAGATTTCCCAGTCATCACAGGGGTCGTCATCCACACTCTTCCCGCTGTGGAACCGGGTCACCTTGAACTTGTTGGAGATGACCTCCCTCGAGGCCATGGGGGGCAGATTGGGCTCCGCAAACACTGGAAGAGCACTGGACAGCGGCGGAGTGGTCACCTGATCAAAACAGATAATAAAACCAATCACAGAGAGTCACTTAGAAGGCAGACGGGAAAATCTAGACGCGTAAGTAGGGCGGCGAGTGGGGCAGATTGGGAGGTCTCGGTTTAGGATATTGGTCCGAACAGGCCTCAGAATCCGTCCACGCGGATTTAAAAAAACGTAGACGAGATACTCTGTTTCGAATGTGATGATTGGACGCTACAAGGAGCAGCTTTTGAAATCTGTGTCTGATTATGCTAGCAAATATATATAACTTCCAAGTCCAGTTTCTGCTAGTTAATCATATAACGCTAAATAAACTGAACCTGTATTCATTTATGATAAATTTTCTAAAATCATAATTTTGATATTAACGTTACGTTATTTATGCATTGTTGATAAAATTGTGTAATCTACCTGCTCTACAAACTCTCCTGAAATAGACCTGATCAACCTTCTAAATTCTCTATTCATATCGAGGATTTTCTTAGAATTCTAAGAAAGATATTGTATTTATTTGAGAATTTTCATAAATATAAGACTAGCAAAATCAAGTTTGAAGCTTTTATAAAATGTGAATTTCATTTTTTTATAAAATAACGTTTTATTCACAAAATGAAATATTGAAAAGCAAATTAATCTAATTTTCAAAAGAACATAATTAAGGATATTATTTATAAAAATCAAAATAATTTATTTGAAAAACTAGACAAATAGGTACTTATTATTCACGACATTTCTGGTCAGTATATGGAATAACGGGTTACTAATTAATTATACTATAACATCACGCATTAGAAACCTAATAAATATTACGGGATTTACGATAAACATAACTTCCTTTTTCTACATGACCTAAACAGAACAGTCAAACAACATAGGTACCTGCAGTGTGTGCTCATTCTCATCATGTTGCATGGAGCGTCCCTCATCCGGCTGACTGCCAATAGACAAGTCAACAGAAACGACCCCGCCACCACTACCTCCGCCAGAAACATCGAAGGACGCATCATCAGCATCGTCTTCCTCGCTGGTCGTGTACTGACTGGTGGGAGCGCTGCAGCTGCTTGGGGCAGAGGACTCATCGCAGCGGGAGACGGACTCGTGCGGAGTGCGCCCCACCGAACTGGACCCGCCCACCACACTGCCCGACGTGCTGAGTGTCATTAGTCGCTGGCAGAGAAAGTGATGATTCGGTTGTGAGAAATTTGTTTCTTTGAAAATATTGAAGAAATTCTCACGCCGTCGAAGAAGTAAAATGATTAATTCTACCTATCTATTTTTTAAATGTCTTATTCATATAATAATTTGATTTCATTTCCTTCCATGGATTACACTTAGTAAATAGAGGATTTCAGACAATCACTCAGATAATTTTTATTCGATTATATAAAATATGTTTATCTTAATGTACATAAATTGATCAAAATCTGTAGAATAATAATTTGTGGAGAAGTTGGAAAAGATGGTGGGAACGATGAAGGAGGAGAAAGCGTAGAAACCATCGATTAGGGACAAAGATTTGATTTGAAAAACTGATTTGAACCCGTTACAAGGTGCTGCATGTAAGGAAACCGGATTGACGATTCAATTATGAACAATATTATATTTGTGCAGTTTAGACGGAATACATAATTAATGTCAAATTCCACCTCTCCATGCTACATATATAATTGTATTAATGAAAATCAATGTTACGAACGTGAAATCAATAGTACCTACAGCAGTGAAAATAACACTTAGTTACATAACACATAACTATTGAAAAACTGAACAATATACAATACCAATACAATAAATAAATATCTACACATCCATAAAAAATAAATTCAATACACAGAATATTACAAAGAGGGAATAGTAATAGAACTACAACTTAATTTGACAGAGAGGCTTGACATAGTAAAAAATCATGCAGTAAAACAAAGGAATAAATAAGTAATTAACCAACTCTCGGTAAATCGATACGCAAAAAACGAATCCATATATAAACTAGAAGAATCGAACAAAGAAACAGTAGGAAATTTAAAAAATCACAATATAAAAATTAACAATTAGTGGTAGAAAATCAAAACATAAAAACAAAACCAGTAAATAAATCGGATTTAAACAAAAAATATATATATTAAACTTTTAAAACGTAATTTAGATAATTGACTGTTAACATAAACCTAAGAAAACAATTATCGTATTATAACGAGCACAATATTATATATTATAATAGTACCATTTAAATACTAGAACAATTCTAACCTCCATGTTCTGAGGACGATAGCCTGTTCCCTCAGGCAGGTCCTTGCAGACAGCAAATGATCCGGGACTGAAGTGCAGTTCAACATGAAACTTTTCATCGGTAGTGGAATTCTGAAAGACGTCAAAATAAAAAAAGAATATTTTCTATTGACTTCAAGATGGACAACAATTTGAACCTAAAATCGATTCACACAAAGTTTGTGAGCAGAGGGGGGGCAGATAAGGGAAGAAGGAAGGTACACTATCTTTTAATAGGAATACAAAAACTGCTCCATGATGGCTGTTATTGAAAACTTTTGTACACGCTTATTTAACTGGCTAAAATCAGGAAAAAATATGATGTATGGCATGTGTGAATACCAAATACCTAGTTGGCACTCTCTGCAAATTTTTGAGGCAATATTTATATGAACAGCTAACACATCTCTAAAAGCTTACACTCAGACTAACTTTTAAGTTGAGAAGCATTAGTGAATATTTACATTTTTGGGATTATTCTGCAGATGAGAGTATTCCATATAGTACAAAGATATAGGGCATTTAAGAAAGTCATAGATTCAATATTTTCCACACAAGTGTTATTGAAGTATTTCATGACCTAATTATACATATATTGCAATAAATGTATTGGATAATTTTGAGCTAATTAAATTCTTTCTTAATTGTCTAGAACTATAATTATGTTAAACGCTAAAAACTATAACTCATATTCTTCACAGATTTTATAATTCCTCATTCAGATTCATAAGCAGTAGTATTTTGTTGTATAGAGGATAATAATTATTACACCATTTTTCGTCAATTAGTAAATGTAAGCCACATCATATATTTAAATATAGTGGTATGTATCATTTTGTCAATTGTATGCGATATAAACAGGTTTACAGAAATGTTTAAACCTAGCGAGTTGTTATGAAATTGTTAGTTAAATTTGACAGAATTAAAAAGAATTAAGCAAAAATTATTGCTAGCAACATTTTCCATCAAAAACTGTGCAATAAATATGTACACGCTTATGAACTCTAACCTGGCAGAATAAACAGTCCACTAACAAATCATAAATATAGTCAGTTAGCGTGAAAGTCTAAACCGGTATGATCGATAGATTACTTAGAACTGTATAAACTGTAAACAATAGTAGAGTAAGAGTCGACACGAAGAATTTACTACTTGGCAACACGCATCACTACAACAACACTGATAGAGAAACAAAGAACTATTCCGCAATCTTTCCGAGGAAAGTGAATGATTGAAGCTGGCAGCGGGTGTAAAGTAGCACACAGTTTAGGGTAGTTCATAGTATATTATAGACACAGCGCCATTGAGCCTTGGTGTTGAATTGGCAAAGCTACCAGCTTCTCTAGTCAGTATAGAAACTATGCAAGCCGACGCCACGGTAACACCATAAGCCACAGGATCATTCCTGAATGCTAGACGCGAAAGTTGTGTAACATAAACAATGCCTAAATCTATTCGTAGTAATGGCGAGAAAGTTTCGCTGTGAAATATGATTTAACGCGCATTTATTAATAAATAAGTTATCAAATATTTTTCATGGAACAACTAGACTGAGAATTATTTTTAAATAGAAGAAAATAAACTTTTAAATATAATACAATTGCAGCTGAGAAAATATGCAACGAACAAAAAGTTCATTATAAAATTAAAAACATTTAAATCATAATCCTGTTTTTGATTCTATGTAGCAAGGAACTAATAACTAATGGTTACCGATGTCTACTCTTTAGTACTAAGCAAAATAGAAATCCAAAATTGTAAACTGTAATAGACTGTAAATTATTTTTCTTGTAATGATATTTTATTTCTACATTGACAACACACGTTTAGTTGATTAATCTGATAAATATTAAAATCAAATTTTCAGCCATAACATGATATATTTCAGTAAAAAATGGATCAAGTATTATAAATTATACGTATTTGATCACAATATAATGATTGATTGAGCATTACAACTTAAAAATTGATTTTTCCCATATGAAAAATAGGTAGAGCATCAACAGTCAAAACCACACTATTGTAGGTTGCAAATAACCACCGAACTGCGGTGCCCGGTAAGGGGCATTTTACTAGTTGTACCCTACTCTAGTATGTAAATATCTACCAAAAAATAAATAATATTATTCAAAATTGCGGAATTATTCCGCCAAATGCGGACTAACTAACAGAACAGGTCCGGATGAGAAATCCATCCCTCAACACACCTTAGTGGGATCCTCGTAGATCATGATGACAATCTGTGAGAGGTAGTTGATCTCCGGCACCGAGTTGACGTACTGCATGGCCCGATTCCACTGCTCGTCGTTCTCGGGGTTGGCCACCAGGCCGCCGTAGCGGATGCAGGTGAGGAGGGAGTGGAGGTGGCTCTCGCTCGTGAAGTAGAGCCGACTGCGCACGAACCGGTCTGGCGAGGCTACTCCCTTCGAGTACCTGGAGGGGAAAGATTCCACTTATAGTTAGAACACACAAGACACTAGGAGACCTATTGAACGATGAAATTATATGTCAAATATACAGGGTGTTTGTGTGTATGTCGTTTGGGAACAAAATTGATTTATTTGTCAATGTTTTTGTATAATGTTTTAACACAAGATTTCTGAAACAAATTTGTGGGAATAGATTCTAGGTAATTTGTGATTCATGAGTCAATAATCAATAGACTGAATTTTAGAATCATTTCTCATGATTACAATATTAAAATACATTAATTATTGATTTAATCGTCATTATATACAACTAAAATTCATTAAAAGTTTAATTTAAGACTACCTAAATTTACAAACATCAAATATTTATGAATCATTATTTTGAAACAGTAGGCCACTGGTTTTAGCCAAGTCACGCCTCGTAAGTAAAATCTACGGTCATAGTCTATGACAACTCAACAGTAGGTGAAATGCCAACTATCAAAATACAACAAACAATGGGGAAAGAACATTAAATTAATTTGTCTGATGCAAGACACGGATTTGTTTCAGTTACTTATTTATTATTTAATAATTATTGAGTTATTCATTGATCCGATCTCGAAGGTCTGATCGTCTTTGTTTATTTTTAATTCGTAATAATTATGCAATAGACATTTTCGTGTAGTTTACTTGGCATTATTACTATTACGACTAAAGAGATTTTTCTTCAATATAATTAAAATGATATTAAGTTTATTAAAATTAAAATTCGAAAATAAAAATCATCCTCGGTTCATATATATATGGCCGTTAATAGTAACTATAGATAAATTGCTACTCAACTAATTAACAATACTTTTCCTATATTTAATTTTTGATTTCAAAATATAAAGGAAGGTATTATTTAATAGCATTATTGTATAATTATTTAGCATTGTATTTATTGCAGAAGTATGCCTTACTTCAATTAAAATGGATTATGTCTAATCATGTTTCTTTTTTATTTATAAAATCTTAGTACGTGCAGTACGTATTCACTTTGAAGTATATAGGGAAGGCTATTCATGTTCAAACATATTATTTGCTTAGATGTAACACCGATTATTGGAAAAAGTGACTAATTGAACTGGATTCGACACCGAGGTCAATGAATACCTAATATATATCTCGAAACATTTAATAACGGCAATCAATGTTGCATGTTTGTCAGAGCGGTATGTATACACATTTACAAAATGTGCTAAAAGCCAAACTTCCAAATTTAAGGGGAACTAGAAGCCCTTTTTATATATAGTATAAGTTTTGAACAAACGTGTAATACCATGTTTTGGGAGGAAAAAGATCTGAAAGTATCTAAAAAATCATTGACATCCAGTAATTGTTTTTAACTAATTGAAAAATTGTATTCAATTAAGTTTTATCGGGCAGCCAATGGAAAATTTACGAAAAAATTATCTTTTGGCACCCATGAAATATATACATAACTTGTCCTTAATATAATGTATAATATTATACAATTATGATTTATAAATATATAATTATTAGATAACTATACAATATAATAAATGTACATAATACTTTCATTTATATAAAAATGTATAAACTTTATATGAATTCTTTTCTCTTCATAAACAAGTAGAATTGACACGTTTTCATCAAATTACCAAAGATGCAAAAGACATACAAAACAATCTGTCACACTCAGTGAGCTGCAATCTTATAATTAAAATAAAGAATAGAATTGGAAACAAGATACTTTACTCCCACGCATGCAAAGAAATTCCCTCCAGAACAACTTTAATTGTATAGACAAAAGCTAGATATATCTCTCTGCTATAAGTTCCATATGAAGAAAACATTATAATAAACTAGAATCAATTATAATTCGTCCTATCAGTTGATATTTACTCATAGAATATTGTGACCTTATATTAGAATAGTTAGAAGAATAGATGATCACGTAGTTTGAAAATGTCAACTTCTGCTGTAGTATAGTAGCAACATCAAGTTTCCAACGACAACTATTATTATATATGGCATTGAAGTTATGAAAATATTGGCAAGTCTCATATGCTAAATACCTCATTAACACAATACTTAAATATCTAACATTGTAATCATATACCGATATGTTTTAATTAGGCATATCAAATAAATGAATCTCTTAAAGTATAATTGGATAGGAAAGAAATCATTTGTTTGGAAAAGTGATGTTGACTATTTTTATTTAAAACAAAAATAATGCCATATTTAACGATTCTGAAATGTTAAATAAATGTGAAACTCAAAATATTCCTTTCGGAACACACTGGCAGTGGTAAAAATTATTTTTAACTTACTACCAGAACCATAGTACGACTTGATAGACCTAATATAGTACAGATAAATATAACGCACCAGCTTGTTACATTATACAGCTATAACATAATAATATGTATACAGAAGCAACATATATAGTTAAGATAGAATAACGTTTATTGTGTGAAAATAAACACATGTATATAACTAATAAATATTCATAATAAGTATATGAAAAGACAATATCCATTTTGCTACACATTACGATAAAACAATTATCTATTAAATTACATATTGATTTCGAATCAATCTAATATATCGATTTGTATACAATATGAGAAAGGTACTACAACAAACCTATCTTTTCATAGAAATATTCCAAAATTTACTTCAAAAATTGAAGAATTTTCCTCTCAAAGAATGGAATTGGAAAATGCGATTTATAAAGAACAAAATTAATGACATCCCTGACACAATGCACACTCCACAGAAGAAAGTCAAATCGAACTGGCTAAAGTAGACACATCAACACTATCTCTATATAGACATAGGCAACTCACCCGGAATGCAGTCTGGTGCACTGTTCGATATCCGTGTAGCGGGCATCTGCCAGGATCTTGCGCATCAGTGGGGTACAAATGCGCTGGCCAATGAGCAGCTTCTCGTCCTTGGTGATGCCGTACTCCTAGAAATATGAGATTCACACACCGTCAACGTAGGTAATAATACATAAAATGACATCGAAAGATGTGCCACTGACAAACTTAGCATACTAAATTAGATATCTGTAAGCATTATGTAATTATGACCATATTCCATGTGATCCTATATTTTATCAAACAAGACTAATAAAAAATCACAAACTTCGAAATAAATATTGTTTTGAAAGAATATAGTATAATGGTCTTTTATTAAAAGTGAACATCCAAAAAATCATGTTTACATGTACACTTGGATTTTACCTGGGGGACAATGACATCGGCCAGTGCTTTGGCACAAGTGAAGAACTCCTGCGCCTGACTAGGTTCCAGGATGGCATAGTTGTGCGTGATGTCATACTTGATGTTGTCATAAATATCCGAGATCTTGGAGAGATCATAGTTCCCATCCGGTTGCTTGTAGTCCTTCAAGAGCTTGCCCCACCGGCGCCACAACAACTCCCAACTCTCGACGTGGTAGAGCCGGATCTTCTTCCTCTGTTCGGGTGACATGCGCTGGATGTGCTGATTGTGCCGCTCCATGAACTGATACACGCGTTCGCACATCTGCTTTGGGTTTCCCATGAAAGTGGTGGCGCTGCGGATCGAGAGCTCCCCGTTGGGGGCGATCTTTGCGATGTCTTCCTCGGTGAACTGCTGGTCCTTGCTCATCACCTCGCTGATCTTCTTCTTCACCATGTTCTGGTACTGGCGGCAGTTGTTGTCGCTGTCGAGCAGGCCGTTGGTGTTGGCGCTCTTCACCATCTGGACCAGGATCGGGGGTAGTTCGCCCTCCAGCGCCAGGAATCCCTGGGTAAGCCACGATAATGTAAAGAATATACTGCTGTCAGACATCACTTAAAATTATACGCTAATATCAAATTGTAATAATGTTAAAGGAAATATTTACGAATTTTTGTAAACTACCAATTATTAATAATACGTCATACACAACATACGGCTTATTTTTAATAGAAAATTTAACCACAAAATATAAAAATGTTATAAGAATTTGAATCTGTTAGAAGTTGTTTAATGATTTCATCATTAAACTGAAAATTAGTTATCATTATTTTATAACTTGTGTTTATCTCAAATTTACATGAAAGTACAATTATTTCATTAGTTAATTCATGTTTTAAACACCTATTACCAACCAGAATCGGCACCCATAGCATGGTATAATGGATCCTCTAACAAAAAGATGACAATCTTTAAATAACTTAATTCAAATTCTATAAATTTATTTATTTCCAATAAATATTCACAACTTTAACAATAAGTATGTTATGTTTTTTTTTCTTCTAACATAATGTATGGCTACTATAATATTATTAATATTATAAATAATATTATATTACGACGTTTTGATTTTCCTTACCTTAGTGAAGGCGGCTGCAGTCATCTGCACCCGGCCCTCGTCCGAAGCGTATATCTTCAAATCATGTCGATACGTGCTGTGCAACCGGAGCAACCCCACACCCGGATCCTTCCCATAGCTGCCATCCCCTCCGGGGTAGATACAGCGGAATGCGCGCCCCAGATCCTCGGCCTGTATCACCCCAGCATCCGTCAACTCACCACCCCACTTCAGAATCAGCAGGATACTCGGGTCCTCCTTCACTCCTGACCCACTCTCGTACTCATCGGAGTCATGGGGAGGCCGTCCACGCGGCTGATACTTGAGCTGCACCTTCCGGTTGATCCCGCTGAAGTGGCCGTACATCTGCAGGACGTACTTGATCTGGGCAAACTTGGCGATCTTCCCGGCCATCATCGGGTCCGGATTGACGCTGTCCTTGTCCAGTAGGTTGCACACAATGTCCAACACCTCCTGGAGCTCCTTGGGTTTCTTGAGTTTCAACTCAGTGGCCCGTTCTCGAGAATACTTGCGGAACAATTCAAAAAATTTGGGGTGCTTGAGTTCCATTTTCATCTTCTGTTTGGGCGTGCGGTCCCCGTGTCGCACCACGGCAATAACACAGCGAAGCTCCATCAGAGTGCCGCACGTTGTGGGCACCAAGGGGGCATCGTCAATCGGACGAGGAATGTGAATCGGCAACGACCACTGCGGCGCAATCTTCCTGGTCACCATAACACCGATTATATGGCCACAGTCATCGTAATACTTCTTGGAGGACTTGACAAAGCTGAACCCGTTGACGTCGCACACGAAGGACATGCCATTCGCTCGCAGGAGGTCGAAGCCGCAGATCTGCTGCTTGAAGGCGTTGACCACCTTCTTGGCGATGATCTTTTCCCTGGGGGTAAGAATGACGGGGTAGCGGCGCTCCTTGCCTTCGTGATCTCGATCCACCTTCCCGTCCAGTGCAGGTGACTTACGTGCTTCTGCGTGGGCGTAATCGTCACCTACGGTGTACACCTGGAGGGGGGAGTAAGTGTATTATATTTAACATGTTGCTCATATTTTGATATTGTTTTTTTAATATTGATTTAATATTTCCTTATACTGTACTGTTTTAGTATTTCTTAAAAGAATGCGACTTTATATTGGATTATCTCTTAATAATCCTAAGATCAATTTTAAGTCGAATATGCTGACAATAGACTAATTGCCAACAAAAATATAATATAAGTAAATGTACATAGTGGTGGTTTTTCTATATTATTATATAAATGGAAAAAGTTATTATATAATATCACCATTGTTCGATTAATTATTCAAATATTATAATATGCGATTTTACAACAATGTAAAATAAAATGATTAGGCAGAACAGGAGCAATTTATTCCACTATTATATTACATGTGATATATTTAGAAATGATTGTTTCTTCTTACTCATAACAAATCTCCAAATACCTCTACAGTAATTGCCTAATTTGAAATAAATGTCACTCCCCATATATATTACTTCCTTTAAAATAAACACCTGCACTGAAAGCAATTTTTAATTTAAAAAATATTGAACAAATTTTTAACTATTAATAAAAAAATCGAGGTAGATTGACAGATCACTAAAGTAAACTAAACGTAAACACGTCAATATTTATATATTCTTTAGGAATCCTCACCTTTACATCCGTGCCATCAGTTGGCATGAAATCCTCGTAGATATAAGACCCTTTGGTCCGCACACTGTTGTAGACGAAATACTTGCTACTGCGGTCGCCGACCTTCCGGAACAGGCGTTGACTGCCGCCTCCAGCGGTGCTCGGGAAGTAGATGTAGATGTTGTGATTCTCGGCGTCAACCGGCTTCTCCACGAAGGGCTTGTTGAAGATCATGCCATTCACCTGATCACACATGCGCAAGCAAAGGGTTAGAAAGGTCATTTAAGTGAGATCTGTTTCGTTTTTTATAGTATTATAAATACAATATATACTGAACATTAAAAGTTTCCTAGTAATACTCCCAAACAAAGATAATTGGACATTACTATGGGACAGTTAGACTATTCAAAATCAGTAATGTCGAACTAATTAAAATCGATAATATTAAATCAATCAAAAAATATAATATGGACCCAAACCAAATTTGATAATTTCAAATGAATCATGAACAAAAAGAAAAAAATTATATTGGTAATTAATAACGGGCAAGCCATGGCCATGGTAAAGAAATCTAAACAAGACTGCTTATTTATATAAAAAAATAAGACCATAACAATCAATAAATGCAGACTCTAAATATATATAACATCGTACACTAGACAACAATTAAAATGTAAAACCAAAAAAATCAATAGAAAAAAAAATTTAATGTAAAAATTATTTTTAAATAAACAAACAGATATATTTTCAAGAGCTAGTTTAGTTGTTATAACACGACTATAGGAAAGTAGAAGGCTAACTGAAAGACTACGATTTTCTTAGATAAATAAAGTAATGTAGTCGAGCGTTACTTAGAACTGGGAACACTCATTTCTGAAGAAAAAAATAACATATTTATATGTATATTATACAATGATTATTAAAAAAAAAACTTTTACAGACTATCTATATAAATTAATAAATATTACTAGTGTAATACAAAATTTGTAATATTATCTCATTTGATTAATTATAGTTTTCCACGACTGAATGTATAAATGTACAGTGTAAATACGACTTGCGTTCATATTTGATGTACGCGATAATTACGTATTTATCATTAAAATAATAAACTCAACCATATATTATTATATCTCGTGTACAAAACTGCGTAATTTTTGTAATGTCGATAAATGTAAATAACGAACAAGAGTACAAGTTACGACAAAAATTGACAAGGTATGTACACTTGTTTTACGTTTGACTGATAACAGTGCAAAATAAAAAATGCATTTTACTTTAAATTATGTTTTATAATATTACGCAAACAAAACTCCAATACCAGACCACTGTCAAATTGTTCTAAATTTCGGTTAGGTGTACACATATATTTTCTATAGCTTGTCTCGGTATAGCTTGTCACGGAAGCTTTCTATAGCTTGTATCTTGTTTAGCTTGTCTCGGTAAGTGGTCTAAAGCAAGCAGCCTCGGCAGGTAACCAATTCACGTAAGTGTATGCATGTGAAGGACACCTTGTACTGTATAATGTTGCGTACTGTATTTTATCAAGTATAACAAAAATTAATAACATAACTGCGCACCACTCCTTATCGCAAAACCGAATTATGTAAAAATCAATTTTATTTTCCCACACACAACTGTAGGCCTACAGCAGTTAGCTGAAACCCCACCTCGATGCAGTCATCATGTTCGACAAGATTGTGCTGCCCACTACAGTTGCCCTGGTCGTCGCGGTGCAGCACCGTGTGCCGCGGCACCGACACTCCGGCTTTGCGCAGCTTCTCGTAGACCAGTCGGCGATCGCGCAGGATATACTGGGTCTCTAGGTCGTTGAGCATGTAGGGCTTTCGTAACCGGGTGTAGTCGATCGCCTTCTTGAACGGGAACCCGTTCGAGTAGAAGCTGATCAGAGCATCACAGATAGGCCACTTGTCAATTGGAGCCTCCAGGATCATCGTCTCGTCGAAGATCACCACCTGTTTAATTGTTCAATTGAAGATGCCTTTACACCCGGGTGCTATAATGCCTAATGAACAAAATTAATATTCTACCGAAGTGTAGTTGTTAATAATTGTAAAATTTACTGATACGTGATGTTATTTAATTTAGCTAAAATCACTAAAAATAGAAAAACAAAAATACACAGGTAATTAAATTAGTTCTGCATTAACACACCCTGATCACTTACTAACATATATAAATAATATATTCAGTTAATGTATGTTTACGTATTTATTCGAGTGCTTCTATTGATAAATGAATAGTGATCAAGGTTTAGAAACACCCAACTAATACTATGTTACGTTAGTTTTATTTTCTTATTTTTAACAAATTAAATAACAGCATATATTCTGTTCTGACCTTATAAACTAATATTTTATCAATGATCCTTATAAATTAATCAGTATTACATTAATACTAACTGAAATCACAGCAACTGAATCTCATTGACCCACAAGTAAAGAAATCTGCAACTGTCTATAAATTATTCATTACTACAAAGTTTATCTTATTTAAGGATCTTTGTAATTTATTTAAACTTAGGTCTGCTTTTTCGGGGTTTATTCAGTGGTTTCATTTTTTTTAATTAAATCAATTCTATTCACCATAATTTATAAAGGTAAGTCTGGTTGAATTGGGGGGAAATGATAGGAGTGAGCATGCTGAACATATTTTAATATTGTTTTGCAATAATATAGATGAACATACCGTTGCGGTGTCTATCTATATCACAAATATTTTGTACTTTAAACAAACTTCTGCGTTAATTTCTGTTCAATACATATCATATCTAACCGGGCTAGCAGCCGGTATACTGATATGATTAGCAAAGGTTTCTATTTTACTAAAACCAAAACCGGGCAGCATAAAAAAACATCAATTAAATGCGGCAAGATGACTGATATAACACTAACCTTGATGTTGGCGAAGTTAGCTACCCGGCTGAGGATCTCCTTCATCGGCTTTGACTTGACCTTCTTGGCCATCGCACAGAGGCCGACAATGATGCAGCGTCGCTCTCCGTCGTCGTCGTCTTCGGCGTCCATGCTGATTGCGGTGTAGCTGGTCGGACTCAGATGCAGACGCCTGGAACTGAAGTTGTGCCGCGATCAATTAGCGATTTTATATGATGAGGATTAGTGATCGCTTTCGTTTTATTTTCATACGTTTATCCAGAGAATAAATCAATTGAATTTATTTTTAGCTATCCATATGATTTTGCTGTAGTTTTAATTATAATTATTATTGATTGTCTATTAATTATTTAAAGGTGGTCAGAACTTTATTGTTACATCATTATATTTGAGTGCTTACAATTTTAATTAATATTTATACTTTAAGTAGTTTGATTGTTTCTTTATTATTAACAATTAGTAAAAACTTTTTTTGCCTTATTAGAATTATTACTTTTTTATTATTTAATTTTTTTATTCTTTAGAAGTAAAAATATGGATAAAAAATATTACAAAATGAAATATTACTTCAAAATAACGATAAAACAAGAAGCAAACTCTAAAGTCGTATGTTCAAACCAAATAAATAAAGAAAAGTCATCATCAACCGAAACAATAACACCCGATAGTTACCGGAAAAATTTAAATGCAGGACGCATTTTGGAACTCTACAATATAGAAATGTACGAGTGAATAGTACAAATGAATGAAAAGCGTAACATCGCCCTGTTTAGTCATTAAAAATATGTAAAGCAATATAAAAATAATTTTTTAAATAAATATAAAACTATCCGAAATAAACAATTTTATAATAAATATATAATTATTGGTAATAATTAGTACTAGTAGTAAATAGTAATTTAGCATGACTTTTTCAACTAATGCAAGTATAAATTAAACATTCCTGTGAATTTTACAAGTGTAATAATTATAACAGATATTGTCAACTAATAAATAACTACAGAGAGAAAAAGATATTTAAATACATTACAAAAAGTGAATGACGAATCATAACAAAATAGCCGTGACTTAATCTGTTTTGATAATATGATATATTTTTTTGAACAATTCCATATTTTTTACAAAATAAACAATTAAAATAACAATAGAACTATTGTTATAACCAAATCGGACGCTATCTATGAGAGCAGCTCTGTAGCTAAAAATGAAAGAGACAAAAGTATAATTTCAAAGATAATATATTATTGGTATAAAAAACTGATAGCAAGTTAAAAAATGGAAGCGGTTAAAAAGTATTACTGTAAACAGGAAATATATGAATGGGATCACATAGACACTAGTCAATTTTAAATAGACATACTGATAGTAATAATGAGCAATACATAATAAGAAAGAAAGGACGGAAATGACAACAAAAAGATGTTCTGTTCTGAAGGATTTTTTCAATCTTTGTAAACACGAATGCCGTATGATAGCTTTGTTTATCTGAAATAAAATTAGAAAATAAAAAGATTTTTTGTTAGTTTAATTCAACTCTTTTATTAGCAAAACGTTCGTCGAACTAAGTCAAATAATTACACATATTCTGAAAAATAAAATGTTTAGCAAACTACTAGATATTAGTTAATATAAAGAAAAAAAACTAAATAAAACATCTAAATTGGAAAAAAATTTAAACCAATAACAACATGTTTATTTATAAGAAGCGTTAACCACCAGCAGCACCGAGTGGTAAGACTGTCTCTTCATGGCAGTTTTATAAATGAAATATAAATAAATAATAATTAGTATTAAAATATCCCAACTTTTTAGACAACAATATGAATATGTTTTTAAAAATACAATAAATAATACTTTACAATATATATAATAATATGACCAGTAATATAACGGAATAATCTTATGTTGTCTACTAATGATTTCGGATATAAAAGTAAATATACAATAAAAATATGCGTGTTATATATTATACGAACTATCTAGTAAAAAATATCATTGTGTCATTGTGTCAATATGTTTTCATTAAATATAACAAAAAATGCTAGCACTAGATATACCATTGTGTCTAGTATGCAAGGAGACGGGATTATAAATCAATGCAGACGAAAAACCGCAAAGTGTTATTGGAAGATGACCTCGGAAATGCCAGCATATATTAGAGGTTAGTGTGTTATAGGCATGTTATTATTTCCGACCAAGTGTGTCTAACTCATCTTACATCTTATAGGCGGTGCGCATCATCAAATCAAAGTATGCGTCATTATCAACGGATGCACTCACACCGGAATAATAATTCATGAACTCTTCCTTCGTTACCTTGACAACAAACAGACCAATACAAGTCGATGTACACAAACAACAAGATCACACATATAAGATCAACATTTTTAAATATAACTGTATTTTGGGAAAGGGAACTTTTTAGCTCTATCAAAAGTGATCTATTTGATTCGCTAAATAATGATTACAGTAAATGACTTCATGATAATATGATACATTTATTATTATGCATCTGTAGGTAATGTATCAATGAACTAATTTATTTTAATAATTCATATTAGTTTACAATTTGTTCGCTATAGGCATCTATAAGAAATATATTTACCGTGAATATCAATCCCATATTTATTATTTCAGCGCCAATAATAATAAACAGTTAACGACAATATTTTGTAGCAAAAATTATTCACTAATTTCATTTATACAATATTATTTGTTATAAAATATATTATAGAATAGTGGCCCAAATTTGTCGACTTTAAGTAAATGTACATTAGTCTAACATAATTATTGAAGATTTTATCCTAAAAAGTAGGCTTAGTAATGAAATATTAAAAAGTATTTAATAAGAATCGAGACGAAAATATCATATAATTAATTATATTATCTACAGAAGTATCGACCTCCTATAACTAAACTAAGTAGCAGATGGACGATCTGAAATATCATTAATGATTCTGATGGGCTAATTACTCACGATGCCATCAATCTCATCAGGACCCTCAAACTGCTTTAGAAATTCCTTGAAAACTTGGTCCTCATTCCATTCACCGTTTTGAAACTTTGGATGATGTTTGCAGTTGTACACACCATGCAAGTCCTCAACCTAAAAATACAACATTTTCATTAGTAATAAAAGATACGGTAATTTCTACAGATTTTGTTTACATGGACTGCTTGTATTTATAAATAGGCCGAAAATATATATAAATTTTAAAATCAAGCTAAAATGTAATTTACTATTAAATTATAAAGTTACAATTCTTACATTATTTAAATAGAACAGGATAGCTTCTAGTACTATAAGGCCTAAGTTTGGTAAATACTCATTTTGCAGATCATCATTTTAAATGATTATGTATAATTTTTAATAAAAATATATTCCATTTATTAATAATTCTGAATAATTTAATTTCGTATGGTCTAGTTCACATGTTTATTTCTATGTTCACATCAAAATTAATAGCCACTAAGAAAATGATTAAAATACTTATGCTGCAAAAACCTAAATTAAAAACATACCCCAATTTTTTTTAGTTTACAAATGAAAAATCATCAAAATGAGTGCATTAATTATTAAAAATAGATAATATCAATGTCTTGTTTAACTCGGTTTCGTTTAAACTCAGTTCAGACTGTCATTACTTTCTGCCCATAGATGACAGGAATTAAGATCATTAACATAAAGAAACGAGAGTTTGAAATGAATTTCTAAGCTACTGTTCAAAAAACTTTGTAATGTAGAAGGCCACAAGAAAAGTATTTTTTCACTAAACGGCCAACTCAAATAAGTAATGTAAAAAAACAAGATATATTTATAAAATTGTGTTTCATTTCTATGGTCAATCGGCCACAAAGCAACCTCCTATAAGCGCAATAGGCTCTATGATTGAAACAATTTATACTAAATCAAACAATTCATTAAAATTGTCTAATTTATTGTGTAACACATGAAACCGTGCCTGTAGTAGATGACTAATTATGTGAATAATGAAACAATCTATATGTAGCTCAAAAAGAAAGATATATTTTACTGTAATTGTGCCATCTTTAGTCTTGTCGAGCTTGTGAAATGCCTTCATGATTAAATCTTGGCGCCCTTTATTCATTGGTGGCTAAAGAAAAAGATAAATAAATTCAATAAACCGATAAATGTTATTCAGAAATGAAAATCAAAGAGCTACTTTACTCTTAAAGAAACCAGAAATTCATCAAAATCGACTGTTCCGCTCTTGTCTTTGTCAATTCTAGAAAAAATGTCTTCGACTTCCTGTTTAGTCAAGTCGGCTCCAAAATCAGCACAGCCTTTAGAGAATTCTTTAATGTCTAAAGATTTGCTGCCATCGTCATCAATAATTCGAAAGGATCTGCAATTCGAAATTAAATTAACAAGAAATTCATATAGTAATTTGTAAAACGTGTAAGATATAACTCAGTAATGAGAATTAATTCAATTATAAAAATGAAGTTCATTATAAATATTTAAACATTTTAAATACATTACTTAATCAAAAAATATAAGTTACACATAAGCATAAAACAAATATTAGTAAATGTTAAATGGAGTAATTAGGTTTCATTAATGGAATCTAATTCGTCCATTAATTTTATTAAAAAACAGTTTTAAAAGAAATTAGGTGTATAGTTAAAAGAGAAATGCACTTTAAAATGTAATATTTTAAAAATATAAAATATACACATATACATATGAAGGTAGAAAACGTTTTCCGTTTTCGAGAGATCAACGAAATACAATAGTAGAAATGCAAATATAAAGGAAATGTGAAAACAAAGAGCTCTGTGTGTTACGGGAAATTGAAATATCGTGAATGTAAGATAACAAAAAATCTATTTCAACGGGTTTTATTTAGGTATGCCGGACAGAAAATTAGACTTGACAATGATATTGATAACATTTGAATAGCCGTATTCGTAACAACATAGATCGTATTACTCTACTATTCAATAAAATAGGACAGTTTACGACAAAACGAGTGGATATTAAAATAATAACCATAACAGATGTATATATGGAAAAACAATACTCTGATTTGTGTCAAAGAAAGCAATGCGACACCGGAAAGATATTTGTATTTACTCACAAAACAAATATATTGAACTCTCACCTTCCCAATCCTTTTATTCCATTTGCACCTCTACTCAAACATTGAAGACGGAGACGCTCCAAGGGGTCTGTGGCAGTTTTAAGTTGTTCCGCAGCTTTTTGCTGAAGTTCTTTATCGCCTCGTGCAGTACAGGACATCGTTATTTGGGTAATGCTATAACAATTTAAAAAAATTGAATATTGCAAATTACTTAATTACTAATATTTAAATACTTTAAAAAATACTTCATTTTATAACGATGAGATAAACTGTAAATAGTGCCACAATTATTCACTGACACCCCCTTCAATATAATTTAGAAAATTATGCGAGGATACTATACTTCATTTAATAAATGTGTTAGCTACATTGAATATATAACGAACTAATTATACCAAAATGTGAATTTATTTAATCAACTTTGTTGAAATATAATCAAATGGTCATATTTATTTCAAAATGGAATATAATAGCGAAAAGTACGTTTTACTGATAATGGTAGATGTTTGCAAAAATTTCAGAGTGATATACAAATAAATCAAGGTCAATTTTTACAAAGTATCTATAAACCTAAAACCTAAATAGATAAAAAGTAATTGACATATTTAAAAGTGGTACCTACTTAGTATACAAATTAAGAACAGGTAACCAACAGTTAAATAAGACTATGTGGAATAAAAATTGATATTTGTGTTGACTCGATTTTTAATGATAACAATGTGATAATATTTACTTGTTAAATGCCTTTATAAAATAAGCTCTTGGGATAAAATTCCAATTATTACTAACATAGAACGTACCAAAATCATTATTATTCTTTAGGAAAAACACTTTTTGAATTCATGATAAATAGAATAATTCTATTTTCAAAAAATTACACTTTTATTAATGAAAGTAGAAATATTCACATGTTGTGAGTAAAATAAAGTTTAACTAAGTATTAAAAGGCTTTATATTGTGTATAGAATTTTCCATTTTAAAAAATTCTAACTTTTGTTAATCTAAGAATATCATAGATAAAAGTATAAATATTATTATTTAACTATGTGTTAATAAATTCTACTTAATTAAGGAAAGTATTTTACTTACATCAATGAAAGTATAAACTGTAAATGATACAATCATCCATTTCCTAATATTCCACTTCAATTAACAAAATTATTAAATATATTAATAAATATTATTAAATATAGTAAAACTACTGTGTAAAAATTGTATTTGCATAAAATTGAATTCTACTTTTAGCATAGAAAATATGTGGCATATTTCCTAAAATGTAATGTTTATATATGGCGCATGGCGTCATATATTTCTAAAATTCTACTTTGATAAATGAAAGTATAAATATTTATAATTAAATAAAATTTTCTATTTAATAAAACTGTTTGAAGGTATACTTTTAGTATAAAACAAAATAATAATAAAAATGAAACCATAATGTAAGTATACAATTTGACTAGAAATATAAATAAGGACAATTAAATTAGTGAAAATATATTTTTATTGATAAAAATGTAATTTTATGAAATGCACAAAATCACCCCCCTCCATCCTACTGAATCAGCTGCGCCCCTTTCACAAATGAAGTTAGACTAGATAAAAATGCATTTTCTGAAAGTAATATTAATATATTAATGTGTTTGTTGTAAGAATAATGATAAAATAGAGCTAAAGAATATACAAAATCCTGTATTTTAAAGTTAAGGTTTGCTATTTGAAAATTATTTTTATATTAGCAAATATTATTATTACCATTATAAAATTTACTCATCAAGCAAGTAAAATTATTCGTAATTAGCAGTTTGCAATTTTATATTGTAATTTTATACCTACCAATAAATACTACTTTGATCCCTAATTGACTATAAAGTCTTCTGAATGAGTTATTAATTCATTATATGAAAACGTGATAGTAGGGATGCCTACTACACATCAAGTAGTATGTAGTAGATAAAGTTATGTTCACCAGAAATATTCCAGTACAAGGTCAAAATGTTGTCCAAAAAACGAGCAGCTATCCACAAAATGTGTTTTTATCTAGTCTAACTTCATTTGTGAAAAGGGTAGGCATTTTAGGAGGGGAAGGTTTTTTAACTATTTTACAGAATACCTTACAGACCCTTTGCCACTTGTTCAGACAGAAGTCCCCCCCTGTGCAAAATCCAAGATCCGCCAGTGTAATTATTATGAATTATATAAAACATTATTATAATCTAATATAAGCAGTATTAAAGTTAAGGTACTACAAACAGATTTAATTATATGAAAATGTTTTTAAAAGGGTATAAATTGTATAAGATACTTTTATTAGAAGTTATCCTTTGTTTACCGATAAAATAAAAAGTGTACTTTTATTAATAAATGTAAAGATGACACATTTGTTTGACAACAGTATATATACTTTCATAAAATTGCCACTTTAAAAAAATAGTATGTGTACTTAACAAATTTTAAAATATTCCTAAAATGAAATTTATTCAAATCCTAATTCAGAGTATTCTATAATATTTTCAGCCATTAATGATATTACTGTATCAAGATAGATAACTAAAATTAACTATATATCACATATACAAAAATGGTACTAAATGTAAATTTATTCACTTTTGGCCAAAGCCATTATTTTTGTTTCAAATTACATTTCAGCTTATTTATTAAATATAAAAACTATTTCAACTTATGTAATCAACAGAAGCTATTTTATCTGACATTTCTAATAATTGCAGTATATAAGTATTAAACAATAACTTAGAATATATACAATTATCCAATGGATTTACACTGTTCTGATTTAAAAAATAACAAATGTGAGAAGAGGTACTTATTGAAAAATAAGATACAGTAAATGTGTCATTCAAAACCCAGTTAAATTTAATTTTACCTATAAGAAATTGCCCAACTTCGAACTAAGTGTTATTAGTCATAGGAGTTACCAACTATCAACAAAAACAATAAATAAATAAACAATTAAGTAAAATTGTATGGATATATAAATACACATTTACAGTTTAGTGTACATGATATCCTCAAAATAAAACTTTTGGTGAAATTTAAAAAAAAATTATTAATGATAAAAAAAAAAATATTTCCAGTAAAAACATAAATATTATTAATCTTAGAAAGTTTGCTTGAATTTTATGTCTTACAAATCATGATATATTAATGAATATTGATCTGTAAAAAAAAAATTCATTAGAACAATGTGTAGTCATTAAAATATTGATATTGGTAGTGTTACAAAATCTATTACTCAATAATGTGTTATTATATACAAAAAAACTCACCTTGTTTGATCAATATTTATATGTCAATCTTATGTTCTATTATTCACTATAGCTGCTAATAGAGTAAGTCTAGCTGCTGAGCTTGATTTTTTTAATTCCTGTTTATATGAATAAGTGGCCACTCCTAAAACTAATAACACTTCATTCAATGTATAATAGGGATTTCATGATGAATAAATGTTATGTAGATGATATAGTATCATGTACAGTAGAAGTAACTTGTAATTGTAAAACAAATTATGCAACTGGTATATAATAGACATTAAAAATTCCATAATGTATTAAAACTAATCAACATGATGTTCAGAACAATAATTTTTTTAAATAAAATTTATTTATTATTAGTATATTATATCAGATATGGTCAAAACCAGCTTCTGAAACAAAAATATAATGTCAATTCTATGTACCATGTGATAAAACATTATGTTATTTCTGAATAATATGATAGCAATGACAATTACCTGAGCCAAAACCAGATTTGGATATCATGGGATAAATTTTTTTAAATATTTTATTATTGGTTTACTTGGTCAAACAATAGCACTGCATTAATTTTTACAAATAAATATTTCTGCAATAATACATAAATATTTTATATATTTTTATGACAAAAACAATTGTTAACAGTTTTTCAGTAAGAAAATTATGTTTCAAAATATATACATATATTATGTAACATATCTGCCTTTATATTGAAGTTGATTTGCATGTAGTTATTTGTAATAGATTAATTAAATGTAATCTATTTACATTATCCCCTTCACATCTATTCCAAAATACGAATTCTTCACCCCAGTAGCTAATATTTTGTCAAAACCGAATTTAAAATTAAACTAGAATGATTATAAACTCATGTAAACTGAAAACAAATAATGTTTTATCAATAAAATTACTTAAATTATAATAATAATGTGTACAAATAATGTTAGGCATGAAAATCGGCAAAACACAAAACACAAATTTTATTTAAAATTAAAATGGAATGATCATAAACTAATGTAAACTGAATACAAATAATGTTTTATCAATAAAACATATAGAAATCTTAGGTAGGCATTCAGAACCAGTCTTTGGAAGAAATTGAAGTCAATTTTCTGGACAAGTCTTTCTTGTTATTATCATTATTGAAAGGTATTGGTCTGTGAGGTTAACACCACCCATTTCATTGTTGCAGATGGTTTGCCATATTGGATTCTTTGATTTCCACATGAAACTCACTCTCCGGCATTATTAGCTGTTATAACAAGATACACTTCTTTCTTATCAAGAAATTTAACAAAAAGTACATGACGTCTTCTCATGTAAACCGTCTCCATCTTGGCCAATCGCCCATCATGAATGGGTTGAGGAACACTTGAAATGTTGGTTATTTGGTGCATCAGCAACAACATCTTCGTCACTTGAATTATCAGATGAAAAAGCGGAAAATTGTTAATACTTTCTGAATCTGAGCCTACTTCTGACTCACTGGATGACAAGGGATTGAATCCATAATGATGTAACACTTTTACATCTTTTTTTGGATAAGCAGAAATTTTGGATTTCCTTAACTAAAACTTTTGTATTTCTGACAGCTGTAAGAAAGCGCCAGCCAATCAAAATGCATCTTACATTTTGAAATCAATGTAGTTTCACACACTAATATTGTCTAAGTGTATAGAATCTATAGCTGTAGTTTTTATTTCAGTATATTCAGTTTAAAAGATCTTAACGCGTATATGAGTCACCATAATTGGGAAGACTTTGCCATGACGCATATATGCATCAATAGACGTGAAGGGGTTAATATGAAATATTTTAATTTGTACAAAGCTATTTATAGGTTTTACTTGAAATAAATTAATTACATTAACACTGAGAATCATGTTTTTAACATGAGCTGGTTATTGCAAGTAAATTATATATTCAATTAAGCTACTTTAATATTAAAAATGTTATTATACATATAGCTGTCCATTATTGATTATAATCATTCATACTTCATAGTATGTATATTCAATAAAAATGTATGATAACTTATAAAGTTTTATGCAACTTGGCATAACCATAGGCATCAGAATTTTTGGCATAAGAATTGTATTTTTCTCAGATAATTGGTATAGGCTTTGGGTTTTTGTGGAATCACAATCAGTGAATAACTATTATTATAATCTATAACAATCTGCAGATATAAATATATACTTATAGAAATTGTAAATATAATGGAACAAAAACTTTATTGTATAATCTAGAAGTTCATTGTTAATTTTTTTTAATATCCATAAGCTTTTCTTTAATTATTGTACAACCAGCGTTTACATTTTACGAGAAAAAAACTGCATTCATATATTTAATCATTTCATATCACAATTTGGTATAGGATTTTTTAATTTTATCACATTCCTTTGGCTTTCTAAAAACATTTTCTATATATGATAAATATTAAAATTAAATCTAAACATATAATAATATAAATCCACAAGAAACAATAAAGAAAATTATATATAATAATTCAAAGAAACGTATCAACAAACTTCTTCAAAACAAATCTAAACCTAATTTATAATTGGAGCTGTTTTAGTGACGCTAAAAATATATATATTTAAATAGTAAAACTATTTTAGATAAAAATTTAAGGATTACGATACATTTTATTATTAGCTGGCATACAATTAAAATTTTCAAAAACAAAAGTGTTCATCAGCTCAGTGATTATATAGATCATTATTTTTACATGTGTAAACGTTTCATGTCGTTTTAATACATAACACATGACAGGTTGTACAGCATTTTTTAAATATTTATATGTTGATGCAGTATCTTTAAATAATATATATATATAAATACAAATATATAATAAGTAAGCACTAAGCGCAGAGCCTGTACAAACAGCCGAGAGACAGAGCACTACCGGTTTCGAGCTATTCAGCTCTCATCAGGTACCCTAGTCTCCCTACTGATGACTGGAATG
>JAUZND010004343.1:0-32438 GCA_034780555.1 Coelogynopora nodosa
ATAAATTTGTTATCTGATTTTCATTAAATCTTCACAAATATACATACAAATTAGCCTTTGTTTTGTTTGGCTTTACAATTTATAAATATTAAAAAGATGATGATTTTACAAAATTTTTCCGCTGAAACTGCAAACGAGAAATCTGCTGAAAAAATGTCTGCTGATGGAGAAAAATTGATTCTACAAGCTGATTCTACTGTTGAAATGGATCACAAGAGAAGATTTGAAATTTCGATCGGACTATTTGGAAAATCCTTTAAAGCCTTGGTGGACACTGGAAGTGATTGCTGTCTCATTGCTTCTGATGTGGTTGGGGAGTTGTCTCTTGATCCGGTAAGCGTTTGCGTTAACTCCATATTTTCGCGAAGTGTTCAATGTATAGGGCGTTGCAAGCTGTCTTTTTCTATAGATAGACATAACTATGGGCATGAGTTTTTGGTGCTTGAGAGATTGACTGATTATAAGATTATTATAGGGTTAAATTTTTTGTCACTTAATAAACTCCTGTTGGATCCGTTCAACAGGACATTATTTATATTAAAGAATCGTGTAGCTGCTGCTAATATTGATTCAGGAAAATTATCTGAAAATTTTGAATTAATTAATTCTGCTGATAAAATTAATTCCGTAAATTTTTCTGATAAGAATAATAGAGATTCTGCTGCTGAGAGAAAAATTTCTGTAAATCCTTCTGAGAAAAAAAATAGAGATTCTGCTGAAGAAATTAATACTAGTCATTCTTTGTGTAAGAACGAAGCCGTTAATTCTGCTGCCGCCTCTTCAATTGATGTCAGAGATTCGGGTATAATTAGTACTTTGGATTCGGACTTGTTAGTTGAATCTAATTATGGTTATAATGGAGGTTCTCAAAACAGGAATTGGGGGTATATAGCTGACTTTATTAAGCCGTTATTGAAAGAGCATTATAAAATATTTAGCGACTTACCAGGTAAGTCGAAATCTGCTGTATGTGAAATCAATGTGAAGGAGAATGTGACTCCTTGGCGAAGCGGTATATGGAGAGTGGCATATGCTGATAGGAAATTGATTTCACAAGAAATTAAGAAACTTCTTGCTGCTGATGTTATAGAAGTTTGCTGCAGTGATTGGCGAGCTATGGCTCGTCTAATTAACAAGCCGCATGGAGGAAAGCGCATGATTGTCGATTACAGACAGCTGAATAAGTTATGTATTACGGATGCTTATCCTTCACCTCGTATTGATGATCTGCTTTCGGAATTCTCTGGGAAAGCCTGTTTTTCTACGATAGATTTGACATCTGGTTTTTTTCAAATCCCGCTGAGAGAATGTGATAGAGATAAGACGGCTTTCTCTATAGGTGCTGGCATGGGGAGTTATCGATTTAAAAGACTGCCCCAAGGGTTAAAAAACGGTCCTGCCTGCTGTCAGAGGTTGATGGATAAAATATTATCCGATCTTCCTTACGTTCGCGTATATATGGATGATGTTTTGATAGCTTCTGAGTCGGATATCGAGCACGTCGTTCACTTAAAGGAAGTTTTTAAACGGTTAGCTGCTGAGGGTTTGACTATAAAACCCGAGAAATGTTTTCTAGGGAAATCTTCTTTGAAATTCCTTGGATACTATATTTCATCTGCTGGTCTGTCTGCTGATCCTGAAAAGGTTGCCGCTATAAAATCTATAAAAATACCCTCGAATCTTTCTGAAGTTAGAACTTTTCTGGGTATGACAGGATTTTATCGCAGGTTAATAAAGGATTATGCTAGTCGTGCTGAGTCGCTGAGTGAATTTACCCGGAAGGGGGCGAAATTTATCTGGTCTGCTGCTGCTGAAAAATCGTTCACATCTTTAAAGAAGATTATGTGCTCAGAGGTCGTTTTGAATTTTCCAAATTGGAATGGAGAATTCATTCTAGAAACTGACGCGTCCGATTTCGGTTTGGGCGCTGTATTAACACAGAATGGAAGACCAGTAGAATTTGCTAGTAAAGCTTTGAACACTGCTCAGAAAAGATATTCTGTTATTGATAAGGAATGTTTAGCATTGGTGTGGGCTGTAGAGAAATTTCATTATTATCTTGGTGGTAGGAAGTTTAAGATTATGACTGACCATAATCCTCTCGTCACTTTGAGATCTTCTACTAAATTATCCGGAATGAAATTTAGATGGTTGAACCTGCTGGAGAAATATGATTATGAGATTCTATATAAGCCTGGAAAAGATAACATCGTTCCTGATGCTTTGTCCAGGTTATGTGCCTCTATGAATACATTTTCACCGTCTGCTGTTGAAATGAATGTTCAGGTTAGCCAAGCTGCTGATACTGATCTAAAAGAAATTAAAGAATTTCTTGAATCAGGAAGATTATATAAATCTAACCCTTATTGGTCAAGCCGGGATAAAATTGTTTTCGCGAATGGATTTTTATATTTTAAGTCAGGTTCATTGCTGCTGACAATTATTCCACATGATTTACGTCTGGTGTTGATAAAACATACGCATGATATTGAATTATCACATGTTGGTATAAAGAGAACAATTTCGTATCTTAAAACTCGCTGCTGGTGGCCTTTAATGAGCACAGAAATTACCAATTATGTAACCCGCTGCGTGTCTTGTAATTTGGGCAAAGATGGACGACCACTCCATACGTCTCCACTTAGACCAGTTAAAACTGATAAATTTAACGAACTGTGGCAATTAGATATTGCTGGACCCTTGACGGAAACAAAATCAGGCAGTAAGTATATTTTGGTGATGGTTGATCATTTTTCAAAATGGGTCGAGGCTGTTCCGTTAACGGAAATGACTGCTGCTGCTGTATCTGCTGCATTTTTCGAAAATGTGGTTTGTCGTTATGGTCCTCCTAATTGGATCCATACAGATCAAGGAACACAATTTGAGAGTGGTATGTTGAAAGCGCTGTGTCATAGAACTGGTACTCACAAGACTACCACCCGTCCATACCATCATGAAGGGGTTGGTCAGGTCGAGAGAGAAAACAGAACCATTAAAAATCTCATTCGTTCTAATATTAACGATAAGGCGGCTGATTGGGATGTTTTGCTTCCTGGTATTCTGTTTGGAATTCGTTCTACGCCATCTCAAACTACACAAGTATCACCTTGTGCTATCGTATACGGTAAGGAGTCTAGTTCAACCATTCCTACTGCTGAAATTATTGCTGCTGTCGATGAATATCGAAATGCTGCTGTTTCCAAAGCCCGTGAGAATTGGGTGCCATATTCTCAGAGAATGAAGAAAAACTACGATAGAACTGTGCCGAAAAAGGATTCCCATCACATGACGTATTACACGAAAAATAATAACCGTGTGGGTAAGCTGGACAATCCCTACGACGCTGCAGAAGGAGTTTATAATCCTGTATATGCTGATACAAGCTGCTGTCTGAATAATAAAAACGAATCTGATGAGAACGTTAGTCGAGAAATTCCGCCGCTGATAAATTTACCAGTTTACTGTAACTGTCGTAGAGGAGAGCTGCCGGGTATCGACATGATCTACTGTGATTATTGTGAAGAATGGTATCATGATAT
Source organism: Coelogynopora nodosa (assembly GCA_034780555.1). NCBI lineage: Eukaryota > Metazoa > Platyhelminthes > Proseriata > Coelogynoporidae > Coelogynopora > Coelogynopora nodosa. The sequence continues at coordinate 3,540 of JAUZND010004343.1, forward strand.
CTGCGAACAGGTGAATGCTCAATACTATTCTGAGCATTTGGATTATAAGTGTAAAAATTGCACCACTGCTGAATCTAGAATTCCCAGGGTTACGAGAGGTAGGAAACCGTTTAGATATAGATGATGGCTGCTACTGCGAAAAAAAATTTCTGTAAATTCCTTTTACATTGACTGAGAAATTTTGTTCATTTTGGAAAAAATTAGGTTACTTTGGGCGGAAAAGTTGTGTTCAATTTGGTTGGAATAAAGTTCATTGATAATTATTTATTATCGTTGGAACGTGTTTCGATTACAGTTTAAATTTTTCAAAAGTTTTTTTTTTTAAAAATGAATGAAACCAGGGTTGAGATGACGGGAATATTTGACGTGTCGAGCGTGATTCGGGATTTGAAAGCAAAATTCGACACCGCGGATTTCGCTTTGTTCATTGAAACTTTTAAGAAGTGGTCTAATTTATATAGTTGGAATGGTGAGCAAAACTACGATATTCTATTTTTATGTATTCCCGACACGATGCAGAACATGCTGCTGTTGAAAATACCTACGACGGAGTCTGCTGAGGCGAAATTTGCATCCGCCTGCAAAATATTATCTGCTGCCGAGGGAGAAAAGTCGTATGACAAAATATTAAGCTCTTATACAGAATTCCGAAGTATAAGAGTATCTGCTGGCTTGGTATCCACCTCCAGAGATACCATGGTGTGCTTGTTGAAGAAATCTTTTCCTGAAATAACAACCTCTGTGGCTGAAGCTCTCACCGAGCAAGAAATACTAGCTAGAACCCCTGCTGTCGTGAAGGACCGAGTAAGATTTATCCAAGGAGATTATGTCAGCTTAATGGAATCTATGCTGAGAGAATTCATTACAACTGCTGCTGTAAAGAAACTCGTTGCTCCGAGATCTGCTGTTTCAAAACCTGCTGCTCCGAATTCTAAAAATAGGAATTCTAATCAATGCTTTAGGTGTGGTGCATCGGATCATTATGTGACGAAATGTCCCTTGCCTGCACCTAATGCAAAGAAAAATTGAGCTTGAGTAAGTTATTCTGCTGCTGCTTTTAAACTAAAATAATTCTGTAAAACACGATTCTAAAATGTTTATGATTAAAATGCTTATGATTAAAATTTTTGTTTGTGATTTTTATTTTTTTGAGCTCTGGGATTCTGCCTGGACTTTTGTTTATTTATAGCGGCTGCACTTCGCGAATTATGGTTTGGATGTAACGGGGACGGGTTGGGAGAGAATTTTTCTGCTATTCGGGTAATATTCAGCTTTCAATACAATTCATTGATGTGGAGACTAGGATAGTTGGGGATTTTTGTTTGATTGAACTGCTGTTGTATGAATACTGCTGGGTTAGAATCTTATATACACTGGATTCTCTATTAATTTACATACTGAGTCTGCCGGAATATTATCTGATGATATATTTTTATTTTTGCTGAAGAAAAACTTTTCAACTGCGGCCGATTTTGTTTTCTTTTGTGCCGTAACTATATTTTTGGAGTCTGTGGTGCTGTAGTGTAGCCTTATTCTTATTAGTTTGGATGGAAGGTGTAGAGTCATAGCAACAATACTATGACTCTAGTTAAAAACTTTATTGATCTTGTTAAAGTTATTTATAAATTTGTTATCTGATTTTCATTAAATCTTCACAAATATACATACAAATTAGCCTTTGTTTTGTTTGGCTTTACAATTATGTTCAAAGAGTTTGTTTATTTTTTATTTTTTAATATTTATATCTTATTAGATAATTCAATCTGACGGATCCGAATTTTCCATGGCTGTAAATGCCGGTTGTCTAGCGATGATGGATGCAGGAATCCCAATGAAGGACCTAGTTTGTGGAGTGACGGTGGGCTTGTTCAACGACTTTATAGTAAACCCAACTCAACAAGAAGAAAATAAATGTGACGTAATTTTCAATTATTGTACTCTGCCTACAAACTTTACCGTTGTTCACGTTGAAATGTGGGGAAACGTAGACTTTTATCAAATTGGAAAATTTATAGAATATGCCAACAAACATTGCAACGAGGTTTACAAGTCTGTTTCGATTATCGCTCATGATTACACTGGAAGATGCGTCAAGCTCAGAAATTTTACAATTCCACAAATCAAAGCAGAATGAGTTGAATTTACAGTGGACTAATAATGAAATTGTGTTTGAAAATTCAAATTGAAATAATTTATTAATTATAAAAACACGTGTAAATTAAAAAAAAATGAGGTTAAATTTACTTATACGTTAAAATTTATGTCAATAAAAATCGAGATTAACGTAATTAAGTTTTTTGTAAGTGTTACCATTACTATAATTGTAATCCATAACTAATCACGATGGTAAACATTTGAAAATGAAAGTTTGAAACTATTAATTAATAATAACCATTAGATACTCGATAGAACGCACTTAAGTATCCGATTTACTACTCAACAATACACGTTGTCTAGTAAATTTGCATATGCTATATATATATATAAATAAAAATGCACAGTTTGATATGTATATTATATTGAAAATTGATTTTATGGTTTTATGGTTTTATTAATTCAAAATTTAAATAATCATCTCCAAAATGTCTGAACTAAGCCTTGTAAAAGATGAGAGTCACAATACTGCAAGCAACAACAGCTGCTGCTGCTCTTCCATTAATTTACTAGAGACGAAAAACTGCATTAGTCTAACTTGTATAAATCAAAAAGTTGAAATGTCAGATTCCCCTTCTCCCCCTGAAAAATGCATTTCCAGTTACAATATCAATGTTCACAAAAGCTGCACTAAGCAACTTTCTGACGATGCGAGAATTTTCCAGGGATGCATTTTGAATACGTCCGAGTCCAAATTTGACGCAAATAACACTTCGTTAGATATCAATACAGTACATGTGAACGTGGGTACATTTGAACATTGCTGGGAAAGGTGCCAATCTGAAATTAATTTGACCAAAAAACCTAATTTTGGGAAAAAAGTCTGCAATATTGGGAATAAACTGTCTATTGCTGAGAATGACACTTATCATTGGGACATTTCGCTAGCTGTGACGGACGAGTCAATTTCTTCAAAGTGATCATTTAGTCTAATTTTAAATATTAAAGAACTTTGTAATTATAAAATTTTTGTGAGGTAGGTTATCTACAATTTTTTATTTAATAGATGCAAATATTGAATTTTTTCGTATATAATAATAATTTAATAACAACAAACAAAGTCCTAAATAAGTACTGTTCACGTGGTTTGATTTCAATGGTAAAATTTCGAGGTTCGACCGTCAGGAAAAGCTCAATTTAATCTGTTTTCCCAATTTTTAAATATTTTTGATAGTATTAGATTAGTTATTTCATTGTTAAAGCTATTTCATAAGTTAGTTTTGAATTTCTAAATTAGCGATATATTTTATGATGTGAATTGAAGTTAAAAACAACGCGTTAACAGAAATAAAACAATCACAAATTTCACAAATTTTCATAAAATTAAAAAAAGCAGGAAGTAATTAAATTCAAATAACCAGACCAAGACTAAATACGCTCCGGAAAAAACTGAGTCCTGAATGTGTTATTTTTAAAAATGGACGATTATTAGTTTTTGAGAAAATTGGTCACATTTCAGATACATAAACACGCAGACAAAAATAGGCCTAGAATTTTATATATTAGATTATAAACTACAATTCATTAAATTTTGTTAACAACGAAGAATAATTTTAATTGGTTAATTTTCATGTTACAATTTCTGTTTATTTATACCGGGTGACGAGGTTTGTTTTATTTGTTTACTATTTTCTGTGAATTTTAAATGATGACCGCCATTTACAAGCACAGTTTTAAAAGAGGGGAGATTACGTCTACAATATATGAAGCCGTATGATTTTTATTTTTAAAAATTAAAAAAATGACTGAATTTGTAAATCATGATGTTAGATCAACAACTGTGATTATTCGCAAGCGATAGCTCATCTTTTGCGCATCAAGACACAGAGTGATGTAAGTAGTAGTGTTTATTTTTCGATAATTTTGTCCAAATTAATACAAACTTGTGTAGAATTGCGCTTTATTGTCACTTTTGGGTTTTTGTTATTACCAGTCACAAATGTTCATCGAAGCCGCAAATTGTTATGAAGGACTCGTTAAGAAAAAGAAGGGAATGTCTGATGAATCAACTTACAAGCTATATTATGCCCAATCGTTGTACAAAGAAGGTTTGTACGAGGAAGCGCTCAATATAGTACGGACTATTGAAGATGATAAAGTAGAAGGAGTAGTTATCAAGCTGACATCAGCAATACATTATTCGATGGATCAGTTGAGTTTAGCCAAAGTATTTAACTCTTTTTTAAATTACAAAATATAAATTTATTTTCAAATATTTAGAGTTTTTTCAAAATGTATCCCAAGGGAGACATTGACGCAAAAATAAACACCGCCTGTATTTTGTATAGGGTAACTTTATATAATTATCTAAATCAATTCATAATTATAAATAACAATGTATAGGAAGGTAAATTCAAGGAATCTCTTAAATTTTTTATTGAATCTATGCAAGTTGTGGGTTTTAAGCCAGCCTTGTCGTATTATATAGTAATATTTAAAATTTAAAATATTATTTTCTTGTTAAATTTTTTAATTAGGCTTTGTGTCACTACAAATTGAAAAATTACACAGAGTCTATAAAATATATAGATGGAATAGTTAAGCATGGTATCAAGTTTTATCCAGGTAATGTAGAATATTTATTTTATTCGAATATTTTCAATTTAGACACATTTGATTATTTATTTCACTAAATGTATACTTTTTATTCAAACATTTTCAATTTAAAACACATTTGATTCTTTATTTCGTGAAATTTATACTTTTTATAGAACTTTGCGTCGGTATAAATGCAAATGGAAATGACGTAAATTACATGTCAAACTCTAAACTATTACAAGATTCAAAACTCGTGGAAGCGTTCAATTTGAAAATGGCTATTCAGTTTCAAAATTTAAACTGTGATGCATTATACTTTTTCTAGTATTGTATTTCATTAATTAATATTTTTAACCAGTCGTTGCTTCCAATGAAGCCATGCGCGATATGCCCGCTAGAGCCGATCAAGATTTAGATTCTGTGACTTTACACAACCAATCTCTCTTACAGATGGAAGAAAAACCTCAAGAAGGCTTTAAAAAGCTGCAATATCTCATTAACCAAAATCTCTTCCCCGCAGAAACGCTATCGAATCTTTTATTCTTATATATTCGATACGAGGTTCAAAATAAAACAATATTCATAAAAATTATTAAAAAATAAAATAAAATATATAAACTTTATAATAAAGTCATAATTTAAATGCAGAAATACGAATTGGCTGCCGATATGATGGCGGAAAACTCGCATTTGTTAGCAAAGTATCTTACGCCGGTAATATATAATTATAAGCCATTAAAAAAAACTTGTAATAATTAGAATATTATTTATAATAATCATTTTTTAAAAAAACCAGTACACTCACGAATTTCTCGAAGCTGTAATCACAAAGCAAAACTCTCCCGAGGAAGCTTACAAGAAACTCGAGTTAATGTCTAATAAACACGTTGATAGCTTGAGGAAAATAACAAAAACTGTAAATTTTTTTATACACTATCATAATTTATATATAAATAAAATTTTAGCTTCAAAACTCTCGAGCCAAAAATGAAGAAGAATTAGTTAAAAAGAATATTGTAAAATACGAAGCGACAATGGAAAAGTTTATTTAATTATCAGTATTTATAAATATTTTTACTTTTATTTAGCTTTATTCCTATCCTAATGCAACAGGCCAAAATATACTGGGATATGGAAAACTATCAACAGGTGGAGGTGATTTTCCAAAAAACGGTCGAATTTTGCAGCGAAAATGAAACCTGGATAACCAACATTGCACACGAGTTGTTTATGCAAGAAAAGTACATGGAAGCCATCAGTTTTTACGAATCAATTGTCAAGAAAAATTACGATAATGTAATTTCATTATTTTAAAAAATAATTTTTTTAACAGATTCTTAAAGTCAGTGCCGTAGTTTTAGCCAATTTGTGCGTCTCATATGTCATGGAGCATTCTACCGAATCTGCAGAAGACTTGATGCGTAAGATTGAAAAGGAAGAACAACAATATAGTTACACAAACCCGGAAAAGAACATTTACAATTATTGTATCGTCAATTTGGTGCTGGGGTAAAAATTTTCTATAATTTAGTGGCGTTCAGGGCATGGGATTAACGACTTTTTTGTTTTAAAGAAGAAAAAATTACCAACAAAAATACATTAGGGTGTCACAAAACTAACAAAGATGAATTTATCATGTGCCATATAATATAAATCAACGTTAATTGTATAGTTTGAGACGTTTTGAAGGTAATTAATTTTACAATTTTTTTCCTCTATTTTGTCCCTTTTTTAATATATAAAATATCTTTAAAAATAATAGGTTTTTATTTAAAAAATTTCATAATTCCAATAAAACTCCTTTTTGTGATTCCAACAAGGGGTAACACGGTATGGTTAAAAAATTTGCTGTTTTTATAATCCTTTTTTAAAATGTACTTTTTGAAGTTAAATTTTGAATTTCCCGACTAAAAATGAAAAAATGAAGATTAAAAAAAATATTATTGTTTATAATTTACTTTATGATTGTTTTAAGAAAACAATTAAATTTATAATACACGTAGTGAGTACGGGGTACCAATGATGTTTACGTATCAAAAAACGTGCTTAAATTAACAATAAAGTTTTATTTAAATTCAAAAATTGAAAAATTTGTATTGACCACTAGGGTGTCACAAAATTTGACTTTTTTTTGATAATCGCTTGCGAGCAAGGCTTAATATGATCTCTATAAAGAAAAAAATTTATTGCGAAAAATTGGATAAAAATATTCACTATCCTGGATGCAGTGATCATTCAAAATACATCTTTCAATAAAATATTACTATGACAACAGATATTAGTACCCCGTGTTAAAATCATAATTTAATCACATTAATTAATATATATACCAAAAATAATCTTAAAAATCGAACTGTAGTAACAATTTAAATGATCAGCAACATCTTGACATAACACGAAAAATTTATTTTTTTAGTCTTGACCGCTACAATCACAAAACCATAAAAATGAATTTATCATGTGTTATATGGTCTAAATTAACGTTAATTGCATATTTTAAGGTGTTTTGAAGGGTAGTAAATTTTGCTACTTTTGGCCTTTATTTTGTCCCTTTTTTTAATATTTAAATTATGTTTTAAAATAATGGGTTTTTATCAAACATGTTCATAATTCCAATAATTGTGTTGACCCATGTGACACCCTAATGCCCTTGGAATTTTAAAAAAATATTAAGAATTAGCCTCACTTTTGACTAATATAATGAGTGCAATAATTTTTGATTAAAAATGGGGGTAAAAAACTATTTCTAATTTTTGTATTATTTGAAATAATTTCAAGTTACAATTAATAATCAATTATACTGAAATATCAATTATATAAACGAGATATGCATTTTTTGCCTGAAAAAATTGCCTGAGTATTTGAATATAAACTCATTTATTGTCAAATAAACCCATTGATCGAAATTGTAGACAATTATTGTTGATTTATAAATTAAATTATTTTTATTTTTTATAAAACACTTTTTTAATGGGCTAAATAGTTTTATAAATTTGTATATTTTTACAAAAAGCAAGCTTATTACCTTATATCTGTTATTAATATTTTTATTCATGTGTTTGTTATTAATTTGTTGTTTTTTTCAAAACTACATTACAGATGAACATGGATAAATTTGAATGAATGAATTGATTGTACTAAATGTATTAGACACTCTTCTAAAATATGATGTTTCAGTTTTAATTTAGCTTCTTTTTAATAGGTCGAAAAAAATTAATTAAAGTGTTTTTTTATCGTTAAAATTGTAAATAATTATTTACAAAGTCCTCAAACTTCTGACATAGATTATCAATTTTCAATCTATGAAGACGTGAATTGTTCATTCAATCTGTAGTAAAATCTTAATTTTGTGTATTTTTTCAAATCACCTGTTAAATTGATTAATTTACCATTTTTATCATCATTTGACTAAACATGAGCTGAAATTAAATAATCCATGTGGCAACAATACAATTTTTGTCTTGTATTTTAATTGGATTCATTTTACATCGATAAAATCTTAATTAATCCCACGATTTTGTTTTTTTCTACATATGTTGTAAAGAATTCAATTCTCTACGGATTCATATAAGTTTCAGATATATATCATATTTTTTTTTCGAAAAAACGCACCGTGACCCCTTATTTAAAATTAAGGAATTTTTAATTTTAAAACTGTACAATGTATCTAACAATAATTTTCTAATTAAACAAATTTCAGATCATCATATTACAACAGTAGACGTTTGCGAAGAAAACACACGACCCACATTATCAAATAAAGGATATCTCATGTTTGACCAAAGCATGTACTTGAACTATTATCCCAATAAGCAAGAACTAGTCTGTAGATGCAAAATAAAGGCACCTCAAGCGACCAATATTTATATAGACGGAATTAAGCCTTGTAAACAACCGTATAAAAAGAGACTAGAACACTCTCATGGAACCAACATTTCCCCCAACATAAAAAACCACATTAAAAGAAACATGACGCATCTTGATAAACACAAACATGATTCACATATTCATCATCATGATGAACATCAGATGCTGCATCACCCTCACGTAGAAACTATCACCTATCCTATATATAAAAATAAACACTCTGAAAGAAGTATGATGGATATCAACTTGTGCAATGTAGGGGCTTCTCTTATAATTAAACACAATTCTATAAACCTGAGTTATTATTTTGGTCAAGATAACGTGGATAATCAAAAAATGCTCTATCAGTATGCGGCAAAGAATAAAAATAATGATGTTGTTCCTGTTGAAGTTTTGTGTTCGTTCGTGTATAGCAACACTTCTAAACCTGTATTATCTGACAAAATTAATGAAGAAAAAAGTGTTTCGAATGTCGACAAGTGGTTGCATCGTGATCAAGAGTATTTTTCTATATTTAAAGCGAGCAAATATTACGAATATGGTGAAAAAATAATATACATAATTTTTATGATAAAACAGTTATTTAATTTAATAAAATTTTTAAATATTAGGAGTAACAATTTCTATTTTGATTGGAGTGGCCTTTTTTTTATACTTTATACTAGTTATTGTGCTAATTCTTGTTTGGAAAAGGTTTATTTTTGAAAAAATGTTTTAATAAAGTTTTTAATATTTTTTTTAGAAAAAGTAGACACGACACAAACGGTCCAATTTCTTCATATAATTGTGACGACCCAAATAACTGCAATTACCACACTGTCAATACATTAAATAACAACACCATCGACAAGTACATTACAGATTATTCCAACATGTTTGAAAATTCAAAACCCATTTTGGAAATGACACCTTCTACACAATCCATGCAACATTATGTAAAGTCCATCTTTGAATATTCAGAGCCTGCTGATGTGGAAAATGTGACTTTAAAGACTAGGAATAACAAGGGGAAAATTAAAAAATTTGACAGAGATACAGCTCTTTATTAGTCTAAAGTTTAATATTAGAAGAATTCTTTAAGATTTAACAAATTTAAGCAATTTAAGCAATTTTTGTTGGATAGTTTGTATATTGGTATATTAAATATTTATAATTCCTGAGTATTCAATAAAATTAATGATTTATTTTAAAAGTAATTTTTATTTAAATTTTCAATATTTATTTGTTATTTTTATTAATTTTTGATGAAATTTGACAATTTAATATTATAAATTCTTGACTATTTAACCAAATTAATTATTTATTGCTATTAATATATTTTAAAAGTATTTTTAATAAAATTTTCAATATTTCAATATTAATTTGACAATTTCATCTTAATAAAATTGTTTTTTAATTAAAAAAGTTAAATACAATGTATATTTATACATGTTTATTTCAAAAGTGGTGTTTCAACAGGTACATTAATACGTGAATTTTTAACAATTGCGGCTTGTGCAGGTGTAGTGGGAGAATTTGTTGTATTGGAATCGGTGGTTTTATGTGGTGAGGAATTGTTGAGATTATCATTCTGTGAATCACTATTCTGTACATTTTCTTTATTAGGTGACTCGCAGATTTTTAAAACGTTATCAGAATAATTTTCTAAAATTGACAAAACAGATAAAACAGCAGAGGCTCCAAAACCGTGAGTAAGGTTGCTGTAATTTGTAAATAGTTTTTGTTTATCTCGAGGTAATATTGGCTCTGATTGTGTTGAACATAATGGTGATCTGTCTAATTTGAGTAAGGAGGTGAAATCATTCAAGACTTTTCTAAATTTTTGTTATTTAAAGAATTTAAAAATTAAAAAAATTAAAAAATTAAAAATAAAAAATAACTTGAAAATCAAAATTTCTGATTGTGTAGTTTTAACATAATCTTTCTGGTTTTGAACGTTAAATTGAGCCATCATTTTTACGGGAAATGTAGTTTGATTTATATAATCCCAATCTCTTGCTAGTCGAAGGGCTTCACCTAAACAAGAGTTATATTATCAAATCTGGCGTGAAATTATTATTGATTGTTATATTTATTAAATTTTTCATCAAAGTACCTTCCACTAGAGATGTAAATAGCGTTACGGGAGAAGTTTTTCGTCGACCAGCTGGTATCGATAAACCAATTTTGTCCAAATCTGCTCTAAGGGCTGGGCCACCTCCTCTACATTTTGCTCTAAAATAATTTAATTTAATTCTATATAGTTAAAATAATTAATTATTATAATTTAATTGATAATTTTTAAACTATTTTACAAATTTTATAATAAAATAAATATAACAATATTGGAAATTTGTGTATTAATTAGAAATTGATAATTTATAGCCTTAGGCATATATACTTTAAAGTATAATATAACGATATTTTGTAAAAACTCAACATTTTTTCGAAAGACCCATTTTAAACGCACTTGTCTATGTTAATTCAATTACAATTTTTAAATTAAGAATTAATAATAAATAATAAAAGTGTTTACAAATTTTTAATTTTCTGCTTTATCACCTCTTGTGTGTTTCTAAAATTAAACGCTGACAAAAAACCCGTTACAACTCGAGTGGTCGATATAAATTATATTATAATGATCAATATAATATATGTCAAGTGATTGTCATATTTTTTAGTAACGTTTTAAAAAGTGATAGCCTCTCATAATATTGAAATTAGTGATGGTTGATGTTTGTCACGTGTTTTGTTTTACTCTTGAGTTGAAAATTTTGGATTGTATCGGTTTTTTCAACATTTTTAATCATTTTAAATCATTTTAAAACATTAATAGTATTTTTAATGAAAATTATTCCATTTTTAATCATTTTAAATCATTTTAAAACATTTTGAATCATTTTGAAACATTAATAGTATTTTTAATGAAAATAATTCAATTTTTGTATTTTTCTGTTTAATAAAAACATACCTTCTTAAAACTCCACCCAACAAAGATGCGTTTAAACACTCTGGAGAAGAAAGCCTCCTTTGAACTTCTGCAACTGTAACTTTATACTTTTGAGTTGAACTAAGTAATGACATTCTCGCATCTACATCTGTAAATTTGTCAGCTGGATCAATTCTGTCACTTAATGTGGGATTCTTAACCTTTATTTTTTCTTTTCCCAGTTTACTCAATTTCCGTACATCTTTAAAAGCGCAAATGGAAGGATTAAAAGCGTTTTTCTTGGACAAAATGTCAAGTTCCATCTAATAAAAATGAATAAAAAATAAAATAAATAAATTAAACAACTTAAACAAATTATAAAAATTATATGATCAAATTACGTTCTGATTAGGTTGTAGACGGTTGAACTGTGGCATGTAGTTTGACATTGAACATGTCATTGGCATCCTATTGTAATCTTTATAAGACTGTAGGGCATATTGCCCTACTGTGTTATCATACATGCCTTTTTCTCTGTTGTACTCTGGAAAAAACTTGTTTTGGTTGCCGTTTTCCATCAATGAGCATGCTTCCACTAATTATTAAAAATTGAAAAAAATATAAAAAAAATTGAAAAAAAATAAAATAAAACTATTGAAATGATAATTACAATTATCTGTAGTATAATTCTGATTCATTGAATTTTTCAAAAGAGAAGGATGAATAAAGCCATTACAGTTACCCACAGCCTGATTAAAACATGCTTCCTTCTCCAAATTTGCGTACACGTTATTCTTCACTGGCCATTGATTTTTAGATAAATTAACATTGACTGGAGGATGTGTATAAGAAAACTGATTAGAACAATTTTGATTAATATTGGAAACATCTTGAACCCTCCCTTGTCCATTTACTTGATCAGGTAAAATACTCATTGTTGCCATTTGCCTTTCATGAAAATGTTGAATCGTTTCACTATTCATGGGATCTTGGTAAATGTTTGAATTGTAACGGTCATAGTCGTTTGTCTTCATATACTTTGAATGAGGAGCATAATCTTTTTTATCACTGTCGCGTTTATTATTCTGTTTTGTTCTAGTATCCATTCTTGTCTAGATTTATTAATGAAATTTAAAAATTTTATATACATTTTTACAATAATGTTAAAACGTTAACTTAAAACATGTGTCATAAAAAGTATTAAAATGGAAATTTTGAATTTTATTTTGACAAATCAGATTTTTGACGTTGTAAATCAAATTTTCCGAAATTATCAATCCAAAATTGACATGTTGTAAATTTAGTTTGTCATATATAATATTATAATATTATATTGTCCAGTCGTATTTAAACAAAAATTTTAAAAACACATTTAAACACATTTTTATTTAAACAAAATTTAAATTATTTATTTATTTAAAAAAAAAACTAACCTTTTTCTTGTAAACGTGTATATCAACTAGATTTTTCAATTTGAAATACCAATGCACTGCAGTGTATGTAATGTAAAAGTATTTTATACTTTAAATGTTATTTAGTTTGAGGGAATTTAGAAATGTAGTAAAAACTCGAAAGAATATTATCAATGTCGTTCTTTTTATTGTCTTTCAATAGGAATGACGAATTTCAAAGATTAAATTTCCCAAATATTGATCTACGCTGTAATGAACCAACATTAGCTATAGGCGGTATTATAAATTATATTCATTTGGCTGGATGAGGAAGTTTTATTTAAATTTGTATCTATTTCGAGCCCAGGGCGTTTCTATCGGACTTTATATAATTTTGAAACTTGGCCAATATAATATATCTTATAACAGTCAACATTATAATGGCCCACATCATTTAGCTACAGGCATTTGGAATTGAAAGTATCAATGTTAATTACAATATATAATGAGGGCAACAGTACTTGTTAATTCTTGGCCTTATGTAAAATATCAATAGGCATATGCCATTACAATTTACATTTTAAATTTTATATTTCAATCTGGATGTAAGTAGCGAAAAATGGAAAATAGAAAAAAGGAAAATCCATTAGCACTAATTAATTGACTGTTATTTTAAAATTTAAATAATTAAATAGTCATTTATTATATCAATAATAAGTTATTAATAACATACACGTGTAATACGTCACGTATGTTGGTTAATTAAACATAAAACTGTTAAACCAGAACGTGTCCAGTTTTCAATCGAAAGTTTTGATTCTTTGGACAGTATATTATAATAATTATACAAATTGCCTGCGGCGATTTGTTTGATATTTCGTAACAAAATTTTAATTGAATCTTGCATTTAGACTTAATTTTAATTTTTAAAAGTGCAAATTTGAAATTTAAAATGGCATGACATCATTGAAATGTCTATTTAAATTAAATTAAATTTTAATAATGGCATTTATAATAAATTTTATGCCAGTATTATTTTGAATAAATATTTGAATACACAAATTCAGATTGATTTCTTCTTTTAAAAAAAAAATTTGAAATTTCTAAATAAAATAAAAATTTCTAAATAAAGTAAAAAATGTTCAAAATGTTCAAAATGTTCAAAATGTTCAAAATGTTCAAAATGTTCAAAATGTTCAAAATTCGTACTAATTATTATAATAATTATATTATTAACGTTATGTATCCCAATAATTGTTATTAATTGATAAAATTATAAGAATATTATAATAATCGATAAAATTACTACATTTTTTAATTTGTTTCACGTGTGCCCTCAAGGTATCGCAGATTACACCGATTACAAAGCTTTGAAAAGATTTACAAAGGTTTAAACAAATTTAATTTAATTTATTTTATTTACTTTCACGTTTTAGTCTAATTATTATATTAATATAATACTTAGTAAAGATAGTTTAATTTAAAATTTAAATTGAACCTGACGCTATTGCCAGAGGGAAAATAAGCCTTAATTTGATCACTTTTTTCTGCCACAGGATATATATTTTCAATTATTATTTAATTTTAAAATTTAATAATTATTATTTTTTAAATTTCATTACACCATCATCTTATAAGATTCTTCTTATAGTTTTGAACTTTTATCAATTTTATAAATTTCTATAACTTGTAAAAGTTGTGAAACTAACAAAAAAATGTTTTTGTGTCATTTTTTATCACAAGATTTTATCATAAGAACAGGGAGATGAATTATAACGTCAATTGTAAACCTTTAAAGGTACTAATTTTGAATAAATAAAATAAAATTGTGAATTTTTTTTTCTCAAAAATTAACTGAAAAAGTTAAAAATAGTATGATGATCAACTATAATTATTAATCATACACTGAACTAGTTTTAACTTAAACGTTATAAAAATTAAAATGAAATTCTTTTAAAATTCTTTTAAATTGTAAATATTTTAAAATAAATAACACGTTTTTTTCAAACTCCATTACAGTACATTGTAAACGTTGACACGCTGATAAAAATTTTCCTTTTTTTTAAATTCTAGCTTCAATTGGGCCTGAAATATTAAAGAATTAAAAATATATTACCATTTAATGTAAATTAGTAAAATGTTTTATTATATTCAATTTTCTTATTTTATAATTTTAATTTAATATGTTAACATGTTAATATTTAATTTATTATCTTTGCATTATTAATTCTTCGCTGAACATTATAATTATCATTTTCCACCCTCCCATTTTTTAAATATGTTTTCCCGTATGTATTGAGTAAGCTGACGTTTCGGGTCACACTTGCAATTATACAATATCTTATTCCCCTTTGTCAATGTGTCCTGTTCCATATGTAAGTATGGTAGGTATTTAGCTTCCTGTGGTGACTTTATTATTATTATTACTTGGTGCTTTAATTTTAAAACATAAAATTTTAATTTTAAATGTTAAATTTGTATAACAAAACTTCACAAATATAGTGACACAAAATCCCCATTATAATGAATCCATTATATGAAATCTATTCATTCTGCGAGTCTTTTATTTTTTATTTTTTATTTTTCAATTTTTATTTACAAAATAAAATAGACACACGTGGTTATCAGTTTGTGTAATATACAGTTGGTGATTGATCCTAGTTATTGACCGCCATATAAGCACCTAAATTTGCCACTTTTAGAGCATTCAAATTCTTTCTTATAAAATTGGTTTTGATGTTAATTTTTTAGTGTTTAAAATTTAAAAAATTAAAATTACACCTTCGATTAATATTATAGGTTAAAGTTTAAACAAATGTACCACCAGTACAGCAACATTTTGAAAAATATTATTACATGTTTTATGTAAATCCCATGTCCCTCGAGATGTTAAATAACAACGTGTCTTGAAGTAGCGGCCTTTAATTACCATTTTATAATAATTTAAAAAATTTTGTTTTTTTTATTGTGATTGAAATTTATATATATTATATAATTTCTGATTAATTTTTAAAATAATTAGACAAGTTGCCATTTTGTGATTATTAATTGATTGATGTCATCAATTTGATGGAATATTTATATTTGGCGCCGTATTGTCTCGAACGTGTACACGTTTATTAAACATATCATCCATGGACCATGTTAAATAAACAGTTAATCAGAAACGTTAATCTTATATGTGCATTTACATTGTTTAAATAAGACATTTAATAACACTGTTTTGTATTGTATTTTATATAGATAAAGAAACAAACAATATTAAAAGGCACATCAATTGAAGTCCGAAACAATTAACCAATTAATTCCAAAATATCATACTTCTAACTAAACTTCTAACAAAATTTATAACTGTCGTGGTTTATGAAATTTACAGTGTATCATTTACATTTTAATTTTATACGTCAAGTTTTAAAATGTTTGGCGTCGAATTTTCATTTTCATTTAAGACGTGAATCAACATAATGTGGAAATATAATATCTACCTTTTTTGTAAATATTGGAAAAGTTTATATAAATAGTATAAATTTTACGAAATAAATGATCAAATGTGTTTAGAATTGAAAACTTCTCATTAAAAGTATAAATTTCACGAAATAAATGATAAAATGTGTTTAGAATTGAAAATTTCTGAATGAAAATTATACATTTCACGAAATAAATGATCAAATGTTTAAAATTAAAAATATTTGAATATAAATAATTTTAATGTACCTTAGAAATTGAAAAATTTTACCTATAATTAATACGCTATAAATAAGATATTCAAAGTTGCTAAACATATTGTACAAACAAAAATTACACACATTATTAATTTCTAATAGTTTTTAAAATATATTATTCTAATACATTATCCCCATGAAGGAAAAATCCAAGAAAAATATTTATCTAATTGGTCATTCGAAGGAATTAAACACGTAAGAAAAAAGTTTTATTCAAAAAATATATAAATGTGCTTGTAAAAAAATTATTTTTTATTTTTTTAAATTAGTGACTATTCCAATCTTCACACACAAGGAAAATTACCAATAAAAGAAAAATTTGTCTCTGAAAAATTCACACGTTCTTTAAACAGAAATGCAAACAAATCAAAAAACAGACAAGTTTCATTTGATGATTGTAATGATTATAATGATTTTTCCTCTCGAAATTTCGTATCCACACCTCAACAAGATTGGCTCACAAACCCCATAAGTCTTATCGCAAAAAGGGACGCTATAAAAGACACTTTTATCCAAAATATGGAATCTTCAAGTTTAGCTAATCCCGGTTCAGATAACACATTAGTATTTTCTTCATCTAGCAACAATACAATATATGATTCGACCAAAAAAGTAAATGACAAATACAAGCAATATGTAAAACCCTCCAACGTCCATCTCGATGAAATGAGGAGGAAATATTTCCCAATTACGTTTCAATTACACAACAATATTAATTGTATTGATAATTTTGAATACACCAAGACTCTGGACAGTATTGAAAAGGTAAACGATCAAGATGAATTACATTTGAATAAATTACGATTGGAACGACTCAATTTGGAGGAAGAAAGGATAATTAGAGAAAAAACTATCCAGGAACTTGACAGGACGAGAGCTCCACATTATAAGTGGTACGAAATAAAAAACAAATCCTTTTGTAACGAAAATATACGCAACAATCAATTTATTAAAAATGAAAATGAATTGGCCAATATTAAAAAGTACAGAAAAGCCCTTATAAAAAGCCAACGAATGTTTTAATTTAAACTTTCATCAAAAAAAACAAAATTTTAAACTTGTAAAATAATTATAATAAAATTTAAAATTCTATTTTTTATTTTTTATAATATTAAAATATATTCTCTTCAAAAATTATAATTAATGAGTAGAAATTAAATTAATTGTCACTATATTCATTTTTTTAATTTTCCACGTCATTTTTCAACTCAAGTGAGTCATTATAAATAAAATAATTATAAATTATTTATATTGTTCATTAATGTACATTGTACTTATTACGTATCCAAAACGAACAAACAGAAAAATGTACATTGCAATACATTGTGTTCCAGGTAGAAATTAAAAATATATACACAAAAGTCTAATAGAAAATTGTCAATGTTGCAATAATAAATTAACATTAAATTTTTAATATTAAAAATTTTATTAAAATGGAAAGCAAACGAAATCCTTTTGACAATTTGTATGAGAATGACAACACGTTTAGGAGGAAAGATGTGGTAATTAATTTTTTCCGACAAATATTTGAGCATTTATTTCGTGAAATTTAAACTTTTTATTCAAATATTATCAGTTTTAAACACATTTGAGCATTTATTTTTTGAAATTTATACTTTTTATTCAAACATTTTCAATTTTAAACACATTTGATCATTTAATAATCCAAAAGTCTCAAGAACAAAACTTCACAAAAAACTTACCCACACATTTGGCTCAAAAACAAAATCCTTGGTCGCGATTATATCGAACAAACACACTTCAAAGTTTAAGAAAAAAACACTCTTATTACGATCCTCAGGAACCTCAAGACAGCATAGATTTTACATTGAAATCAGAATATGATCAACACTCTCAATTTCTGAAAGAAAAGAATCAAATTTTATTTCAACGAGAAACGTTAAATATGGAACATGGGTAAGATTAAAAAATAATAAATTAATAGAATTTACTAAAAACAAAATTATTTAGAAGAATCTTAAAAAATAGAATTCACATTATACCTCCAGAGGTTCCTGCATTAGGACATCCAATCATAGATGTACTAGGAGATTTTAAAAAAGTAAATATTCACAGTATCAAAAACAAAATTGGTAATTCAAAATTCAATAATTATAAATTTATATTTTTTTACATTCATTATATAGAGAGCCACCACGATCAACAGACTCGTTGCGGTTATGGAGTAAAATAACTTACAAAAAACTTAATAAATGTTACTCTATTAGACAATCATATTTTGAAAACTTTTCGTACATTTTTTTAGATTCTTCTAACAAAAATAAAATAAAAAATAAAAAATAAAAAAATGAATATAAAAAAAAATTATATAAAATAAAAATATACCATCATGAGTAGCAAAGTTGCCCAATATAAGGCAAGTCTGTATCATAAAAATTCTGTCTATAAACTCGTTTGCAACTTTAATTGACGTATATTCATTATTTTCAAAAAACTTTTCATTTGACAAAAATTCTAAAAACACAGGTAAATCTTTACCAATTTTATACGTTTTTGCTTCCACGTCATCTTTAATAATATGTAACAACTTTACAATACATTCTAAAAAAACGTCCATACAATTCCATGTAAAAACAGACATTATGTCGACATTGTTGAATATTTTATTGTAGTTTTTTTTGCATACAGGTACACAAAAATCTCCATTTTCGACAAACTGCTCAATTTTTAAACACGTTTTAAACCTTGAATACAGATCTTCATAATTCAAAGAAAAGTTGATACATTTTGAAATAAATATGGCGAAATTATCATTGATAAATTTCATGTCAATGTAAATTTCAAACTTATTATATTCGCTGATTAATACATGTTTTACAGAAAGGAGAGAGGGGTTGAAAAAAATCCATTCATTAATAGTTGAAAGCGGGATTTTATACAACATGTGCTAAAAAATTATATTTTTAAAAATATATTATAAATTATAAACACCTCTTCTGTAACAATGTAATGAATGAGACACGCCATAAACAACTTTCCACTTGATAACACTGATTTAAAGAAATTTAAACAACCTTGTTCGCGTAAAATGGTATCACAAATTTTTTTGAAAAATTTATGTCTTTCTTGTTTCCTAGTCTATTTTTAATTTTTAAAAACTATATATTAGGGTGTACGGATAAATCACTTTTTTTGATTTATGAGATGCACATTGAGAGAAACCCTTGCCAAAAAATTTTAAGATTGGACAACTTTTTCAAATGGTTGAGTCCGTTTGAAATATTTATATTTTTGAAATTACAATAATAAGCTTATTATGATACATAAAAAAAATAATGATATTCTACAAATTTTTAAAAACTGCCCATTTTTTGGCCAAAAACACGAAAATTTACTACGTCTTAATATACGTGTAACACAATACCGTAAAAATATTTAATGTACTGATCATATTTAAAAACTTAATTTTTCAAAGTACTGGTCATCATAATTAAAGCTTTATATAATGATGTTGTGATTCGATTTTATCAATTCTTTTTTGTATCTACATTATGATATATGTAGAACCAATTACAATAAAGGGTACCAACTTTAATTACCATGGTATCACGTGAATTTCAAACGGACTATACCATTCCAAAAAGTTGACCAATATTAAAAAAATTTTGCAAGGGTGTTAGTTATGAGTAATGGAACATATCTCTAAATGTGCATGTCATAAAACAAAAAAAGTACTTTTTCCGTACACCCTACTATATAGTATATATGGGAAATTCCACGACAGTAAAAATTATAAATTAAATTCTAACTCGTTATTTTACTGTAAATACAATGTATCTTATAAATAATATTTTTAAATTAACAAGAGACCAATTATTTCAATAAGAAATGAACATATGAAAATGTCACGTACGTTACATTTTAAAAAAACAACAATTTATCATTTCTATCAAAAGTAGCAAAGAACATGACAGTACATTTAAATGACCATATTCAACTATATACGCACGTGATTATTAAAAAAGCCGTCGATAAAGTTAATATCATACCTATTAGTTGTCATGTACGTTACATTTATAATTTATTTAGTTTATAGAATTTTTAATAAATGTTAAAAACAGAATAATGGATATTTTTCAAAGGAATATTTAAACCATTATAAAAAATCAACATTGAAATAAATGAAGAATAATATAAAAATTACATTTATTGAAATAGGTGTAACACCTTTATTAAAGATAACAACAAGTCATGAATAGTATCAAAAAATCGGGCATATAATGAAGTGATGGATTCTGTATATTTAACTGTAAAATTGTCATTACTTTAGACATGAAATTAAAAAAATTTAAATTTTTCGTCATGTACGTTACATGAAATGGAGATAGATGGTAGCTAATTTAAGTAATTTTTTAAGCAGATTCTATTTATTGGGTATACACGAAGCATACATCTATTTTTTACATCAATAGAAAACTTATATCATGTATAAATTTATGATTGAAATATTTATTAAAATAATTCTATTTTTTAAAATTATATTGACTAATGTTTAAAATAGGTAGATGTGTGTATTTTGTATTTAAAAAAATATTTTTCATTATTTAATTTTAAAATAAAATTTATTTCACGACTATTATGTAAATATCTAAAAAATTTTACTCAAAAACTATCGCGTGGAATTGCTCATATATTTAACATACCAAAATATTGATCGCAAACAGGTCTAAAACAATTCCACTGCAATCTGGGTTTAAGCTTATGATGGGAAGCATGAGAACTTTAACTAGAAAACTTTCACAACAATTTGCGAAAATTACAAAGGATAATCTGTTGTCTTGATTTAGTCTTTTGAATAAATAGGAATATAGTTCAAATGCTGCAGCGAAAACCCCCTAAAATAATTATTTTATTATATTAGAATAAACATTATTATTAATTATATTTATTAAGACAGCAATGATGAGTTTACCCTGCATAGCGCATTAGGGAAAAAATTAAATAAAGATATTTAAATAATAATTATAATTAAATTATTATAAAAATTTTTACAATGGAGTTAATTATGATTAATGCAATACATCCTTGAATGTACTGCTCATAAAAACAAAAAACTGCCTTTTCGTTACACCCTAACCCACAACGTCCAAATTTCATATTTGCCAATAAATATAAATTGAAGCATTACTAATTTCTTGACCATTTCGGAAATTAAACCCTTGACTTGGACAGATTGTAAATTATCAATCTTTATTTCACCATCGACAAAACTATTCGAAATAATTAAATTTGTATCAATCGAATCAAATTCTCTCGAAAATGCAAGCATTTTTAAACGTGCTATTTTACAATAAACAACATTGATAAACTTTATTGCACAAATTATTTTACAAACTTTTTTGACATGGATCCAAATGAAATGGACAATAAATGCAATCCAAGTCTACTGTAGTGTCATGATTTTCCATTTCAGGGTTAGTATTTTTAATAGTGTTAAATTTTATTCCATTTTCCTGGGGAACTGCAACAATTTCGTCCTTTTTATTGTACCACAAGAGTTTTGTTCTAAAATTTGTTCAAATTTAAAATATAAATATTATAAAAAATAAAAAATAGAATTTTAAATTTTATTTATAATAAAATTAATTGAATAAAAATACCTTTTTATGTATATTACACAAAGTGTAACAGCAAAAATGTAAACTACTACTATAATACAACTCCCAATCACTAATAAAGTGTATAATCCAACATTGGCATTTTTTACTTTTATATTTATGCACAAATTGTTATCTCTGTCCACACCAATCCAATAGCCTCTTTTACAAATATAAATCTTACTTGTGCCGCTTTTACAATAAACAGCGGCATGTGAAGAATTGTAAACGATTTTACTTTCTTTAATATTCAACTTGGGGCAATGTTTAACTAATAAAATTAATTTTTATAAAATTTAAGGTTAATTTAAAATTTATATTTTAATTTCAATCATTACCTTCATATTCCAACAAAAACTTGTCTGTTTCATGTTTTAAACCTTTGTAAAATGTAGAATAAACAATGTCCAAATTCACTTCATTTTCAACATTTAATTCAACAACCTTCATGTAAATTTTCAATTGGCTGCTGCTACTAATATATATTTTTCTATTTCTATTTCTTATTTTATTATCAAAATTAAATTTTGACGGTTTATCACCGCATATTATCCACACATCTGGACCACTTTCCTCTTCAATGTAACCGAGAATGGAGTTGCAATTTATATAATCATTATCATTAAAAAAAGATTCACTTTTTATAAAATAACCCAAGTTTTCTTTTACTTGTTCCTGTTTAAAATTTTTCGAATAAGTGTAGAAATTTTCTTGTTGCGAGAGGTCAACTTGAGTAGAAGAGGCCATAAAATTATAAATTTGAAATTCAAGTCTTTCAAAATTTTCCAGATTTATTACTAAAGGCGTTTGGTTTTTAATTTCTCTCAGTTTATTCTTATTGCACCAAATGCTTTTCCAGTTTTTTATACAACCTTTTGTTTGGAGATTACTGTTTAATCTAGGGTAATTCCAATCATGGCCACATAAATTTGCTGATGTTACAGACAAGGCTAAATTATATTTATTTTTATTTCTATTTTTAAAATATTAATGATTTCATTTATTTGAAACTTTTTTTCATTAATTTGTATACAATTACCTTCTACACACTTATAATTAATCTCCAAATAAACACTCACATCCTTAACACATGCACTCATCTGCAACAATCTCGGATCTGAAACCTGCAAAGCACAATAGTTCAAGCCGGAACAAATTGATCCAACAAAATTCAACACACTGACACTACACCCAATATATCCGAAATCTTGTGTAACACAACCTCCCATCTCCATTCGTCCTAAATGAGCACTTTCTATAATGATAATTTCTTTGTGATTTGAAATAAGCGATGATGGACAGCTCGCGACGAATTTTTCAGTCATACAATATTGGGTTTTTGTATTTTGATATATAGCGCTTTCTAAAAAAAATAACTTCACCTTCAAATACCATCAATGAATTAATTCATCAATGGATTAGTTCATCAAATAAATTGATTAAAAAGTTACCAAAATTGCCTGCTACAATTTGAAAAGTAAAACAACTCATCGACAAAAGTACTAAAAGACCCAATTCGTAGAAATGTCGGTAATAAAGCGACATGTGAAAACTTATTGAGTATTAAAAAATATTAAATAAATATGTCCTTTTGATGCAAGAATAAAATCAAATCTTACACTTCAAAACACGACAATTTAAAATCCATTGTAATTTATTAAGCCACCAATCACGTATACGTATTAATATATTAGTTATACATTATCAATGATTATTCATTATAAAAATTCATTATTAACATGTTAATTTATAAAAATCTATATCTTATATAGTAAAATTTTCCAAGTCGCCAGTTTATAAAATTAAAAATCAATTTAGATTAACTTGTACCATTTGACGGGTCATCAACCTCTAAATAATTAAAGACAAGTACAGTAATTTTCAAAAGCATGCGTTAGACAATAACCATCATCAGGGAGTAATAATTAAGTAATTTATTATTTATTTAGAAATAATCTTTAGAAACAATTACAACTCTATTCCAAATTTCGGACTTGTGCTAGCTTTGTTGAATTTGTGGTTCCGCAACATCATCTCCTTTACAATTTTGAAAATGTTTTTACAATCATCTAGTAATTTTATAAGTTTTTTTTTAATTAACAATTTGATTCCAAATTAGATAGAACCACGATTTTGACACATCGCAACAATTTTATTATATATTAGGAAATTCATGTAAGTAATAAAAATTCAAAATATTACTTACTAATTACTTCCGACTTACTACTTATTAAGTAACACGGTAAGTTTTAAAATATAATAAACTTACTTATCATGAAAATAAACTTTTTTATCAAATTGACAAATCAACAATAACAAGTGGACATAAGTGTAATTCACGAATAAGGGTTGCGAATACAAAGGTAGAGAGGATTTTTTATTTCAAAGCCCTTTTAAAATCGTAAATTCCGATGCTAAAGTTACTTACTAAGTGCATTTTTTTCGAATTTGTATTTCAAGCTTCAAAATGAACTTATTCCCGAGTCAAATTGATTATTAATTTATGTCTAAATTAGCACATAAAAATAAATTGATCCATATTTACAAAATGTAAAAATCAGGGATCGGTAAAAATTAATTGATTGGCATGAAAAATTTACTTGAAAAAATAATTTCAATAATTGCCAATTATTATATTTCATCTTTTTATCTTGTTTAATTATATCTATGATTATTATCCGGACCGGCGATCACGGGGGGCTGGTTTGAAAACCAGTTTGAAATTCCAAAAAAGGAACAACATAATACAAACAGTAAAGGAAAAGTATCTAAAAGGAAATTCCAGGAAAAATGGTACAGTTTGTTCAAGTGGTTGCATTATAAACAAAGATCCTGATGATGTTCTTTGATTTTTGTAAGCAAAAGGCAACTAATTTAGGACTTCTAAAAAGTGCAAAATTGACGGAAAATACCTTCTCAGTGAATGAATTCTCTAACTGGAAGAAAGCTTTGGATAAATTTAAAGTTCATGATACATCAAAATCTCATCATCATGCAATTTATCAAATAAATTGCTTAAAAGATAAAAGTCTGCCTGCAGAATTAAATAAGCAGCATGCAGAGGAACAACAAAAATCTAGAAAATATTTTCAAAATCATAAGGTGCGTAAGATATTTGCTGCGACAAGGATTACCTTTTAGATGGGACAATTGTGAGGGTAATTTTGAACAGCTTTTATCTTTACAGGCTGAGGAAGATAGTGAATTTAAAATGTGGTTAGAAGGTAGAACAACATTCATTCTCATGATTGTATAAGTGAAATACAGATTTTATTTTCGCATAATATTATTAGACAAACAGCTGATAAAATACGACGAGAGTTTATAATATTTGATGTTATTTGCGACGGCACAAAAGATTGAGGTACGTCGATAAGAATTTGATGATATGTGAAGATTTAATAATAAGATTAATAATTATTATTGTCAAGTTTACAATGTAAACGATACTTCATTCTGTAAAACAACTTTATTGTAAAACGTATCTATTATTTTATTTTAAATATTAAATCTACATCAGACGATACTTTCTTATCTAACATTACAAAATAATAGTTATGAACGATGAACAAAAAATTGCCTCAATTGAATGTGTCGATTGATGACGATGAAAAATTCACCAAAGATCCGAGAGATTGGATTGAAGAATTCGAATTACTGCTATCTCTAGAATCGGATTTAAAGGATGCTCAAAAAACAACCTATCTGAAATTGTTTGTTGGGAAAAACGCCAGAAATCGTTTGCTCCAAAAAGAGATAAAAACTTTTGCGGCTTACATCAAAGAAATCTCCAGTTGGAAACAGTGCAATATTTCTTTGGAGCGAAAGAAATTTCAAAAAATGTATAGGACGTCCCAGGAAGGTGTCGATGTTTTTATACAACGCCTTTATACGGCATCAAGAAACTAAGTTTTCTAACACGAAGGAAAGAATTCGAGACCAATTGATATATGGAATGCAAAACAATTGCTCTTAAATATGATGGTGTTTTGAATCACAACTTCAAACCTAACAAAACAATTGACAATAAACTGAAATTACAATGTTACAATTGTAAGCAGACCGGACATTATTCAAAAAATTGTAAAAAGGGAAAAGTTAGAGCAGTTTATAAGGAAGACACATCTCAAATTGAACAAGATTTGGATATTGTTGACGAAAGTGGACAGGTAATTCATTGTAAATTTTTAGTTGATTCTGGTTCTCAAGTAAATTGTTTTAAATATACAATGCACAAAATTATTCAAAAAATTTTGTTTTAAAAAATCACAAAAGAAATTATATTCAGCTGAAAAACAACCATTAATTGTCCATGGAGAATCAGTATTGAGATTGACAAATGGTTCCTGTTTAAATGTTTTTATTACGGACACTCAAAATATTTTAGGAGTAGATGATGCAATGAAGATGAACATCCTACGAATAGATAATATTAAATCTGATGTAAAAACTGATAATAAACCGTGTACGTATAATGATATATTACAAAAATTTCCTGATGTTTTAACGACTAAGATGGGTAGAGTTAATGGTACTGAACATTGTATAACATTAAAACGTGATTGCAAGATTCGACAAGGAAAGGCATTCCCAGTGGCCATAAATTTGAAAGAGAAGCATCAGAAATTTATCAAAAAATTATTGAACCTAGTGCTAGTTCAATGAGCTCCCGTTATTTTCTTATAAAAAAAAAAGATGGTTCTGATAGAATGGTAATTGATTTTAGAATTTTAAATTCAAACTCTATAAAAGATAAATATCCAGCTCCAAATCTACGTGAATGTTTGGATTCATGGTTAATAAGAAAATTTTTAGTGTTTTAGATCTTAATGGATTTTGGCAAATACCTCTTAAAAAGTCTGATCGTTATAAAACTGCGTTTACAACGTGTTTTGGGGATAAATTATACCAATTTACTGTTATGCCACAAGGACTATCAAACGCGCCGTCAACGTGTCAACGTATAATGGAAAAATTATTTAGAAATGTACCTAATGTAATAGTCTATCTCGATGACATATTAATTGCTTCGAATAATACATCAGAACATAGAAGGGACCTAGAAAAGGTACTTTTGATTTTACGAAAGGCTGGATTAACTGTAAAACCGTCTAAAGCAGTTATAGGTAATTGCGAAGCAAACATTTTGGGACATGTTGTTGATTCCAGTGTAGTTAAAGTTGATCCTAGAAAATGCATAGCTATAGACGCCATAAAATCACCAGCAAATATTAAGCAATTACGATCGTTTCTCGGAATGTGTTCGTTTTATAGAAGATTCATCAATACATTTACTGAGATAAGTGAACCTATGACTCGATTATTAAAAAAATCATGCAAATTTAATTGGGGGTCAGAACAAGAAAATTCATTTAAAGAACTGAAAGTAGCCTTAAAATCATCTCCTGTATTGGCGTTGCCTCAAGAGAATGTAGATTTTACTGTTGAATGTGATGCTTCAAATGTGGGACTCGGTGCAATATTAGTAGAATACTATAGTAAAAAACTGTCGGAAGCTGAAATTAATTATACGACAACTGAAAAAGAATTGTTTGCCTTAGTTAAAGCAGTAAAAAATATTGTCCAAGCAGTACTCTCAACTTACTGATAAGCTAGTTAAACAAAATAACTTGCTATATTACAAGAAAAAACAAAAAAACCTATTGATTGTACCAGAAAAAAATGTTGTTGAATTAATCAAGTATTTTCACGACTCAAATGCATTTTGTCATCCTGGTATAAGTGCGACATTGTTTAACATACAGAAGAAATATCACTGGAAGTATATGTATCGTGACTATATAACCCAGTGTGATGCTTGCAATTTAGGCAAGTACCGAAACCATACCAAATTTAAAGAAATGAAAACAATCGATTCAAAATTTTTCAATCAACTGTGGCAAATCGATGTGTTAGGACCACTGAACGAAACGCAAGAATTGAACAAGTACATTCTAGTGATGTGTGACCATTTTTCAGGCTGGTGTAAGGCAGAACCTCTTCATGAAATAACAGCTACAATAATAGCCTACAAACATGTCGAATGCCATTCAAAAAAATATTATTAGTCGCTATGGACCACCCTCAGAAATACGATTTGATTGTGCACGTCAGTTTGAAGGTGAAGTTATGTCAAATTTATGTGATTTATACAAAATAAAAAAGTCACACTCAGAGCCATACAAACACTGGCAAAATGGTGCAGCAGAGAGAAGAATACGGGATATACGAGAAAAATTTAGAGTGTTGGAAGCCGAGACAAATTGGGATACTATGTTGTCATATGTGTTGATGAGTATTAGAAGTAATGTGTCATGCAAAACAGGCGTATCACCAGCAACTATAGTTTTAGGTTATGATATGTATGAGGATGAATGTTGTAGTCGATTATCGTTGAAACAATCGATTGAAAATCACAAGAAAATCCACAATTCCAGAGTAAAGAAAAATTTTGATTTACACGTTCAAAAATCAAAGTCTTACCACAATGAAAATTATGTTCCAAATTTACCGTTGAAAAGAAAACAAGATCCAAGATTTAAACATCGCCCTTTACGAAAGAGAAAACTACCAAGCAAATTTGCGGATTATGTCACATTTTGAAAAGGAAGTGTAATAATAATTATTATTGTCAAGTTTACAATGTAAACGATACTTCATTCTGTAAAACAACTTTATTGTAAAACGTAACTATTATTTTA
>JAUZND010004344.1:0-11755 GCA_034780555.1 Coelogynopora nodosa
CCCAAAAATCGTATTATAATAGCGGAACGCACAAAATTCCATGAAATCAAACAACTACCAAACGAATCAATTTCAGATTATATAATACGACTCAGAGAAAAAGCACGATGTTGTAATTTTATGGCGCTAGTAGTAGGAGTATTGTGGATTGCAACACAAGCTGCGGAAAAAATATGTGGATTCCAACTCAATGCGTGTAAAACACATGTGGATTCCAGCTCAATAAGAGTGTAGTGGATTCCAAAACAGACTGCGTAATAGTTATGTGGATACCAACTCAATGCGCGTAAAAAACATGTGGATTCGAGCACACTAAAATCCTATTGGCTATTGTTGATTAGCGAATAATATGATCAATTAAGTATATATAGAGTAGGGGCTGTAGCTAAATTTCATTCATTCTTGTTTCAGTTTTTGCCGTGAACGGACGTACATGTACAGTTGTGTTCCGCGTATATATATATATATATATTAATCTACAGACTTTGTTTTCATTTTATATGAACAATTCACTGAAATTTAATGTAAACTAACCTCGCTATATTCGTCGTATATTCCACGTATATATTAATCTGCAGACTTTGTTTTCATTTTGTATGAACACTTCACTTGAGATCTACTGTAAACTGACATCGCTATATTCCTCGTTGTGGATAAATCGCATTACGTTCGCATGAATCATCAATGATGAATTCATTATTTGGGAGTATTAGCGACGATGAGAGCAATGATGAGACTCCGTGCAATTCTGTCATTACTATCGTGGTGCCATCTTCATCATCAGGAAATGATTCCGATATTAGTGTTTCAAGCACTGACTCTGACATGTAAGAATAAAGCAACAAATATTTGTAATAATACCTCTACTCCACTTAATCAAGTCATATCATTATCGCGGGGTTTGAGTAGGTCAACGATACCAACAGTACTTTGTATGAGGTAACGGTTTTACGATCGGCTGTTGACTTTTATAGGTGATAATATGCAACCAAATAATATGTTTAAAATATAAGATAATATGCCACTTGATATTTGAGCTTCAGTATTCATAACGAGTGTATGCGATTGAAGAATGTATCTAACGACTGTTATCTATATAAGAGGGTTATTTACCAACTCATAATTAATATGTGTGTCATTTAATTTAAAATACATAGCGTTGAGTAGATTGAATAAATTGCCACTTTATGTTTACTTCGGTAGCATTTCTACAGCTGATATTGTTATTCCTTATCTCAACCATATAATATCTAGTTATGTTATATACGTGTATACACTATACATATTATATGGAAGTAATTTAAAATTTACAATCCATGTTTGTGGTGACACTCCACTAATTCAAGCTTATCATCTTCACCAGGTGTGAGTAGGCTAACGATAACAACAGTACTATTGTATGAGGTAACGGTTTTACGATCGACTGTTGACTTTCATAGGTGATGATATGCAACCGAATAATATCTTTAAAATATAAGATAATATGCCACTTGATATTTGAGCTTCAGTATTCATACCGAGTGTATGCGATTGAAGAATGTATCTAACGACTCTTATCTATATAAGAGGGTAATTTACCAACTCATAATTCATATGTGTATAATATTTCATTTAAAAATGTATTTAATTATTATTATTTATATGTTAATTGTAAAATTGATAAATAATATGCGTATAAATGTTTTAAATGGCTAGAGGCATTTAGATATGTTCCTATTGTTTAAAAAATAGATAATATCTTATTTATATTTTAGAAATGTTGACGAGGTAGATTTGGAACAAATCTTTACCCCACCTATTCAATTTCGTGACGATGTTTTACTTGAAGATGAGGAGAAGGAAACAGAAGAAGAAGAAGACATGTCAATAGATGAGCTAGAGGAGGAGGAGGAAGAAAAAATGAGTGAGGAAGAAGTCATAAGGAAAATGAAACTTTATCACGGAGCGGGATGGCATACAAGTCAATATCGTAACTTGCTTTTAATGGAAGAGGGGGAGAAGGGGAAGGAAAAAATGAGTGATGAAGAAGTCATAAGGAAAATGAAACTTTATCACGGATCGGGATGGCATACAGCGCAATATCGTGACATGCTTTTGAGGGAAGAGGAGGAGGAGGAGGAGGATACAGAAGAAGAAGAAGAAGTAGAAGCAGGAAGGTACAATATACCAACAACAACAGCACCAAAGTCACCACCTACATTATCAATGTCTACTTCACAAGATCATCTATTTAGCAGTTTAAATGATCAATTTGAACATTATTTAAACACAGCAGTCGAATTGAATGAGCCTGACGTTATCGATAAATTATGGTCCCATTATTACCCAGAGGTACAATCAACTGCAGCCTCAAATCTGGATGAATTATGTTCATTGAATCAACCAAATGAGTCAGCAGTTACTAATCATTCGTGTGGAATATTACGCGATGCTGCAGATAATATATATCTTAACATGTTTGGTAATATCTTAGATATTAGTGACGGTGATGAAGAAGAGGAGCAGTCTGAACCTTTGAATCGTGTAGAGCCAGACCCGTCAGATTATACTGTAAATGATGGACAAATTCCCTGTTCTTCTTCTTCTTCTACCATGAATAAAGTTTTAGACAATTTAAACACAGTCCCATTGAATGAGCCTGACGTTATTGATAAATTATGGTCTTATTATTACCCGGAGGTGCAATCAACTGCAGCCTCAAATTTGCATGAATTATGTTCATTGAATCAACCAGATGAGTCAGCAGTTACTAATCATTCGTGCGGAATATTACACGATGGTGCAGATAATAGACATATTAGCATGTTTGGTAGTATCTCAGATATTAGTGACTCTGATGAAGAAGAGGAGCAGTCTGAAACTCTGAATCATGTAGAGCCAAACCCATCGGATCATACCGTTAATGATGGACAAATTCCCTGTTCTTCTGCTAACATGAATGAAGTTATAAACAAATGTAACAATTGTGATTCACATTTTTCATCGTTTACTCTGCTCATGAGTCATCGTAAAATCTGTCGCCCAAATAGACTGCCATTCATCTGTGAGGCAAATGGAAATCATATCCATCGAAATGTACCCGAACAGACTCGTTTTAGGGGGTCACAATATATTCGATTTACTCCCGAAAACTCAGAGATGCAACCATTCGAATTTTTTGAAGCTGCTCTTCCTCTAATTGATGAAACCATCGATATTCTCTGTGGACACTGCAATGGTGAATGTAAGGCTCATCCCATTTTAAATATTCAAGTCGGTCAACTTGACGAAGACGGTGATGTAACAAATATTCAAGAAATGCCATTTTCTATTGATGCAATAGTCTTATCCAAAGACAGCATTGAATCATTGTTAAGTCATCTGTTAGCAAAAATAGAACATTTTATTCAGTGTGGCAGTAACTGGGTGATAATCGGAGTAGTTTGGTTTGATTTAAGAGTTACGAAATTCTGTTCAGCACCAGAATATATTGGAAGATCAGACGGTGTGAAAATTCCCCCTCGTCTAGCAGCAAAAGGGGCTGTTGTAAATTTAGAATTTACTGGTAATCAATGTTTTAAATATTCCGTGTTGGCATGTCTTCATGCACATGAATTTTCGGTTAATAAAGGACGAGTTAATCAGTATAAAATATGTATCGATCGATATGACTGGAGAGCTGTTGGATCATCCGTCAATGCCAAAGATGTCCATCTATTTGAGAGACATAATCCTGGAATTTTTGTAAACATTCTCGAGTGGAACGAGGAAGATATTCCTTACCCTGTACGTGTACTCCGAGCTGCAGGGAAGTCATCAACTGAAGATCCTGGCAAAGTACTAAATATAATCGCTTTAAAAGACTCAGCACACTACTTACCAGTGACAAATCTCAATCGATTACTAGGAAGTAGGAAGAGGAGACGGAATGATAATCGAGCACATACAATATGCTATTGCGAACGCTGCCTTCATCCATATTCCAGCAGTAAGATCTTAGCTGAACATAGAGTGGTATGCTATTCCAATGAGGCCATAACTCTTATACCGAGCAAAAAGACTCACCTTAAATTTGATCGATTAGACCACTGTCAACGATTACCGTATATTGTTTATGCCGACATAGAATGCACAGTAGGAATGGACATTAATGAAAAAATTAGTCATAAGCCGGCAGCGTTTGGCATGCTATTGGTTCCTCACCCAGAACTTCAATCGGCACCTTTTAATCCAGGATATGTCAGTTTTGTGGGTGAAAATTGCATTATAGAGGCCATGGATTGTCTAGAGCAGTGGGGAAGAGAAGTGTACGCATGGAATAAAAAATATGCAAATGAAAAGGTGTGCTGGTCCGCAGGTGAGAAGAATGTCCATTTTAATGCAACATCCTGTTACTTATGCAAGGGTAATTTTTCCACTCTACCAACACATAAAGTAATCGAAACATGATCACCTTACGGGGAAGTATAGAGGTGCTGCTTGTCAAAATTGCAACACTAAAATGCGTCTGAACAAGGAGACATTACCAATTTTCATTCACAATTTCAGGAATTATGATGCTCATATTATTTGTCAGGCAGCTCTTGGTAAGAAGAAGGACTGGGAGCTAAGCGTGATTCCGCAAACAAAAGAAAAGTATATGGCACTTACTGCCTCTTTCGAAGTTGACACCGTTTGTTTTAGAGACAAGAAAAACAAGAATGAATTGAAGGATATTAATATTAGGATGAAGTTATCATTTAAAGACAGTGTTCAATTTATGCCCTCATCATTAGACAATCTTGTTCGGAATCTGTCTCCGTCAGAACTCGTCCTAAGTCGACTAGCTATTCCTACTTCTGCTCCTGATTCTCTCATTACTTCAAAAGGTGTTTTTCCGTACGCATACTTTTCATCTCTGGACAGAATGGCAGATACATGTTTACCCTCGCGGGAGTCTTTTTTCAATGATATTTCAAAGGAAGAATGTTCAGCCAGCGACTATGCTAGAGCAAATGAAGCTTGGATAGAGTTCAAGTGTCAAACATTTGGCGACTACATGTTAGCATATTTAAAAAGAGATGTGCATCAACTCGGAGATGTTTTCGAGGCTTTCAGAAAGCTAAGTCTTCATGAAGATGGACTTGATCCTGCCTATTACGTATCTGCACCCAGTATGTGTTGGGAGTCAGCGCTTAAAATGACAGAGGCTGAAATCGAACTTTTAAAGGATCTTGAAATGTACTCATTTATAGAGCAGGGAACAAGAGGAGGTATGACGTTTGTCAACAAACATTATAAAAAGACAAAAACTATAGCTGAAGAAGAGCGCGTCGAATTGCTTTACATAGATGCTAATAATTGATATGGCGATGCCCTCTCACAATTATTACCACACTAAAAATTTCAATGGCTTGTTGAAAGTGAAATAAACTCTCTAGATATGCTACACGAAGAATTAGATAATAATACTGGATATATTCTCGAGGTAGACTTAACCTACCCACCACATATCCAAGACTTGACAGAAGATCTACCTTTTGCCCCAGAAAGAGATTCTCCTCTTCAAAGCTGGCTAACTCCTTTAATGATTGATCAATGGAAAGATATATCAAGCGTCCGATCAGTCAACAAAGAAGGTGTTAAATACAAAGGCTGTACAAAATTACTACTGACACATAATAATAAGAAAAATTACGTTTGTCATGGTCGTCTATTGCAATTCTATTTGAAACTAGGAATGGTCCTCACTAAGATTCATCGCGGAATTAAATTTCACCAAGAGACATTCTTCAAAAAATAGTGCACGTCGACAGCAAGCCACAAATGATTTTGAGAAAGATTATTATAAGCTCAAAAATAATTCACTTTTCGGCAAAACTCTTGAAAATCCTAAGAAAAGAATGAATTTTCGTCTGTTGAACAATCAAGATCATCTTGAAACGTTGGCTAGCCGTGCGCAATTTTTGTCAACAACAATTTTTAATGAAGATCTTTTTGGTGTGCATTTATGTAAAGACAGAGCTGAAATGGATAAACCTATTTTCATCGGCATGTCAGTTTTAGAATTATCGAAATTGGTCATGTACAAACTTAGATATGATAATCTTATGAAATATTCAAGAGAACTTGGCGGTAAATTTGAGATTCTAGCAGGCGACACTGATTCATTTTTCCTTCGAGTATCTAATATAAACGTGGGAAATGTCCTGCTGCCTAGAATGCTAAATGATGGACTTTTAGATTCGTCCAATTTTCCCTCTAACCATCCATGTTATTCCACAATCTACAAAGCAAAGTTAGGATGTGTCAAGGATGAATGCGCTGGCAATCCACAGGAGGAATGGATATTTCTTAGACCAAAAGCATACAGTTTAAAATCTGTTAATGGAAATGACCACAAGAAGGCAAAGGGTGTTCAGCGAAGTGTAGTGAAGAGTAATCTCACACACGCTAATTATGTGAAAGCTTTCACAGAGCAGATGGAATTGTATAATGAACAAACAAGAATCGGCTCCTATCATCATCATATGTATACATTAAACTTTAAAAAGCGATCACTGTCATGTTTTGAGGATAAGAGAGCGTGGATAGAATTTAACAAGAGTCTCCCATATGGCAACCACCTTTTGAAACGTTTGTTTCCAAATTATTCCCCTCAAATACACAGAAAAACAGTTGCACCTCTTATGATTGAATCAAGTGAAGAGTAATTTAAAACCTTCCGCTTATTGTCCAAATCACCTTTATTCTACTCATAATATAACTTTACATGACAGGCTTTCGTCCTGTCGTTCAGTTGTCTTCTGACTATACTGGCCTGATGAGATCATAAAACGATCGAAACAGGATGAAAGTCTATAAACAAACGATCATATTTGTAATAACTTTAAACCAGAATTATGTTTGGCTATAAAGAGACTCGTCAAATTGATGACTCATCGAGTGAGGATTCAACTGAACTTGAAGACGATCGAATGGATTTTCCAGATCCAAACTTAATAAGTCCTATTATTACATATGAAGTTCAAGATACATTTAAAGATATGATTCAGCTGATGTATAAACGAATGCCTGATGATAAAGGCAGTACGCCTGAAGAGATAGTATCTTATATCCTTGAGGAATTGGCGTTTCACTACCGATTAAAGTATCTCTGGAGAGAAAGTTCAACAATGCGAGCTATTGAAAACAGGATTGGTGCAGCAAGTCATCCTACAACTGGTAGTGCTATGGCTGCCTTCTATAATGGAGCTAGTGCTATACTTCAACCTTTGATAATGAAAATGACTCAATGATAAACACGCATGCAACTCATTAATTTTAATAAACATACTTTACAATTATCTTTATATATATACTCATGGATGGACGTTTTAAAATGGGAAGTGCAATGTCAGTTGTTGGTCCTTCACAATGTGGCAAGACGGTGTTCGTTACGAATCTATTGAAAAACCTATTCACGACACCTATTACACACATTCATTGGTATTGTGGGATTCCACTGCCAAATGTTTTGAAACAGCTCAAGTCAGAGATTTCCGGAGTTGAAATAAGCATGCATCAGGGCTTGCCTGATAATTTCAACAATATTAAAAGTGGAAATGTGATTATACTCGATGACCTTATGAGTGAATCGATGTCTTCTCAAGTGGTGACTAATTTATTTACAAAAATTGTTCATCATCGCAACTGTTTCCTCATCAATATTACTCAGAATCTCTTTGTAAAAGGACGAGATAGCAGGACTCGTTCTCTTAGTGAGCATTATTTTATTCTCTTCAATAATCCTCGAGATGTTACACAAATAGGATTTCTCAGTCGACAGATGAATAATAAGTTTTTGCAGGTTTTTGCAGGGTCCCTATTCCTATCTTTTTTTGGATTTTCATCAAATACACCACATGAGATTCGCATTAGAACACGAATTCTACCACACGAAGTCCCACAATGTGTTTATATGACAGAAGAACGTGCATCTCAGGTTATAAACAAACGGATGGAACAGGAATTTTAAAATAAAAGCTACGGAACGAGAGAAGAAAATTGGATACCTACTTGTAACTGCTGCACTATTCTTTGTACAACTTGGATTGCTTATTTATTCATGGACGATTCACACTATGCATCTTAATTCAACGTCACCACATCATTGGCTAAAAGATTATAAACGTAACATATAGAAATGTTTTGTAAAATAATTAATGTGCAAAATGGAGTCAAACTTTTCTGTGACAATTCGCTCTGCTACAGGCATTTTCCTAAGCTAATCCAAAGCTAAATAAAGCTATTATGGAGAATGCTGATCCTGATTTTATTCAAGCACTGTTGGACATCACAATCAATCTACTGAATGGTAATTTACCAAATATTCCATGATAACTCTATGAGCAACTCAATAGACGTAAAAAGATGATTGATCCATCTACTCTGGCTCTGATGCTGCAAGTGGATGTGTCGTGTAAAATTTGTGCGTGGGTCAGACTGAGATTTTTCTCAAACTGAATAAGAGTAGTATTCGTATAATGAAGCGGGGACAATATAGATAGAATAGACAGTAACGTTGATGCAGTTGGTTAGTTGGTTCAGGCGGGATCCCGTCAGAGGAACCGAAGCCCCCGCAGATACGATGCCACCTCCACGGGGTCCTCCGGCAATACGGCCAAGGGAGACCTCCCTATCCCGAACACCCGCAGCCGCATGCCAAGGTGTGCCGGACACTCCTGGAGCCAATGCTTCAGAGTCTCCTCCTTCTCCTCGCAATGAGGACATGTAGGAGGCACCCCCGCGCTCATGCGAGCTCGTTACGCCGCCAACACATGGCAATGTTCACTTTGGAGCTGCGCAATCATCGTCTCAGTGCGCCGCGGTAAGCCCGCCGGTCGTGGCGTGGCGGTGAACACGAGGCGAGTGCGCTCATGGGACGACCTATGGTCAACGACTGCCCTCCTAATGAGAGACATGACCGCTCTGAAAGTCACCAGGGCAGGGTCTTGCGACCCATCATCATTCCGCGGGCCGATAGCAGCCTCGCGGGTGTCCCTGTCCACTGCTTCATTACCATGAATTCCGCAGTGGCTATGGATCCACTGGAAGACAATCGTGCCATCTACCCGCATCAAAAAAGATCTCACTGAACCCATATTTGGGTTACAGCAAGAAGTCCCGCTGCTCAAAGCAATCAAGGCGGACTTACTGTAGGAGCAGATCAAATACCGACCTCCCCGAACTTCAGTCCCAAGCCAAGCTCACCTCCGTCTCAAAGGACGAATTGAACTCCGCATCCTAAACCGCCGGGTTGCCACAATGGTCACATTTGCATCTGACCCACTCGTAACTACCACGGCATTACCCTCGCGCCGCACACTACTTTCAGCCAATCCATCCGTGTAAACGGTGAAGTCAAACTGTCCAAGCGAACGAATAGTGTCCAACACCTCTTCCTACCGGACATCTTTAGAATCACTACAACAGTTTCCTTCTCTCAAGAGAGAGGTTGACACTCCACCCTTTGTTCTCCCACTTCCACGGGGCAGAAGTGACAACTCAAGGCGTCGTTGGCCATCTAACCCAATATTGTCGCAGATCTCTTTGGCAATTTTGCGAAAGCTACTGTGGGCCACAAAGCGGTGGCAAACCACGTGCTCTGAGATTATCTTGCGGGAGTTCGAATTCGTGAGCCTCAGCGACTTCTCCAGTGCTGCGGACGTTTCACTACGGACGATGGTATGGAACGAAGGGAATCCAGCCTCCAAAAGAATAGCATCGATTGGAGCCGTAGAGTACATACCGGTTATAAGTCTCAGGGACTTATTCTGCGCCCGGTCAGGCACCTCCACTGCAGAGTTAGACAGCCAAGGTAGCCATCCAGCCCCACAGTACTTGGCAGTGCTCAAGATGAGGGTCTGGTACACCCGCCGAAGCAGTGTATACCAGGCGGTACATTCCATCTTCACTCCCGGCAACTCAGCGCCTCAGGACGCGGCTTCCCCTCACCATAATTATAGCCACCCTATCCGCTTGAGGGCAGAAGATTAGCATCAGGCCGTACATCACGCCCTAAAAAACCGGGTTAGGATTAAACCTTAGACTATGGTCTTCCACTTCGACCCTAGAAATCCACTTACTCTCATGGGTGTCAGGGCTAAAGAAACTTACCTTTCACTTATTCAGATTGAGGGTCAGCTTCTTCTCCCGACTCCACCTCAAGACTTCCCGCATTCCAATCTTAATCTGAGTGGCCGCGACCTTCTTACGGGGGTCGGAAGACCAAACCGCCGAGTCATCCGCATAAAAACTGACGCTCAATGGTTGTAGGATTCTTGCGCGGAGCCTCGAAGTAGAGAATAGAAGCAATAGGGGTGAGAGGACGAAACCCTGCGGAAGTCCCTCACGAAACAACCGGGTTCCACTATCGTTCCCATTGACACGCACTCTAGCCAGCCTATTGGTGAGAAAGCCCCTAATCCACTTAACAAAGGGAAAAGAAACTTCCGAGCTCAATAGGGTGCCTAGTAGGTCCGTCCGCCAAACCGTGTCATAGGCCTTCGAGAAAATAAGTAGTGCCAAAACACTCCACTTAGTCGGCCGGCTCTGGAACCCATCATTGATGGACTGGGAGATCCTAATAACCTGGTCCTCAGTAGACCGAAGTCTACAGAACCCGGCCTGGTCCTCCGGCCACATGGCAAGTGATTCAGCAAGGTGCGTGAGGCGGTTTGCCACCATCCGTCCGCTCCATCACCTTGCCAAGACAAGAGGTTAGGCTTACCGGTTGGTAGGAATCGAAATTCCCAGCTGGTTTGCCATCCTTTGGAATAGGTATAATTACTGAGTTCTCCAGGACTGGGGGCAAACCCCTTCTCGCCAAGACAGGTTGAAGCGGTCCAGAACAAAGTTGCGAGCCACCCCCCTGCCTCTTTTAGAAAGCGGGAAGCGATACCATCCAGACCCTCAGCCGCCTTTGGCTTTGATTGGTCCAGCGCACAGCTCAACTACGCTAAAGAGTATGGACTACACACTTCCTCTTCAGGCCAATGAAGATGAGCCTCCCTATTCAGAATTTTCTTCTCTTCACGGTTCTTCTTTCTCTCCTCTCTTCAGACAGCCCAGATAGTTTATTCTTAGCCACTCTTCGATTTCTTCCCCAAGGACGTCACACGGCTGGATTGGATCCCAGAGAGCCGAGTGCCCATTGAGATTACCTCCAATAAGGTGATTCCGAGAAACTACCAAACTGGAAGAATCACACCAGGGAACCAGGTCGTCGTGTCCAGTTCGCCTTTTAGGGGGCATAAACATGTTACCCCGGTTTCTCGACTGTATTTCTACTATCAGAGATTCCAGTCTCTCCTCCTCTTTACCCGCCCGAATCGTAGCGGCTTGACGAAAGGGGATGTCATCCTTGACAAAAGTCAGGAGGCCTCTACCCTTCACCCGTTCCCGTCAGGGGCAAGTGGGTCGGTCACGTCTTACAGCCGCGTACCCAGTGAGTTTTAGAGTTGGATCCGTGACTCCCAGTTTGGTTTCCTGCACAAGACAAATGTCAACGTTTCTTTCCCGGATAAGCTGAGCAAGCCCAGGCATACCGGTTCGGATACCGTCAGCATTTCACTGAATAACACGGAGTGAATTCCTTCTAGTGAAGGTTCTGCTTCTCTCAGTCACCGGTTGTCTAGTGGGTGGAATAGCACCACTAGGTTGGGCGACTCTAACTCAGGCTTTGCATTGCCATTTCCCGTTCTGAGCCCACCTCAAACTCTTTCCTTTATTAAGCCCTGAACAACACTGATGATGC
>JAUZND010004345.1:0-10178 GCA_034780555.1 Coelogynopora nodosa
CTTATATAGCTAAATACACAGAACATTCAAGAACAAATACCAATAACCCATTATAACAATAATAAACATATACAACAAGTACGAAACACGCAGATTCCCCCTAACTTCGTATCACTATTTTTTTATAATTAATTTATTGTTTGTGTCGCCATCCTTATTCGAAGTGGAAGTGATAGAGATATTTTCAATTCCGTTGGTGACATTTGGTCAGCCGTTGATGGCAAACCTTTTATCGCGCAGTTATATCCAAAAACAGATTTAAACTCTTTATTCGTTCTATTCGTTTTGATAACTACAGAACCCGTGCTGAGCGTGTTCAAGCTGATCGACTAGCTACTGTCTCAGAGATATGCATGATGTTCAATGACAATCTGCGACGTTTTTATGTGCCTTGTGATACACTAACGGTTGATGAACAACTATTTGGGTATCGTGGACAGGTTCCTGGTAGATCATATATTCCCGCGCCCAGAAAGTATGGTTTAAAAATGTTATGGCTGGCAGAAGCTGGCACAGGTTTTGCACTCAACTCAATTATCTACACTGGACGAATAGCGAACGAACCTGTTCAAAGAAACCTTGGTAAGGATATTGTCATGCAGCTATTCTCAGCCCTACTATGGAACACATCGTGATATCGTTACTGATAACTTTTTTTCTTCCGATCAACTTGCTGTAAATATTTTACAAAATGGAGTCACACTACTTGGAAATATTCGTAAACAAAGGCGTGAAATTCCTACCATACTACGTCAAAACCGTGAAATGCACTAGAACATTCCAGCTTCTTCTTACGATCATGCGGCACGCAGATACTCTTGTGTCCTATGCTCCCCGTCGAAATCGCTTTGTTCTGCCAATCAGTTCTTCACATGGACGTGTTGTGATTGATCAAGATGACCCTGTGAAGCTACCTCTTCAGATGATAATGGATTACAATGAAGGAAAGGGTGGCGTAGACCAAATGGACGAAAAGTTACAGCATTCTACTGTGTAAGAAAGACAGTTCGCTGGCCATTGCTGGTTTTTTGTAACATGATTGACATATTGCCTGTAACAATGCATACGTTCACATGAGACGTGATGGCTATCAACAAACCAAGAAAGCCTTCATGTGAGCCATTTCAGTGCAAATGGCAACACCTTTTGCTACCATGGGCGACATGAAGTAAATCAGGATCTACGTATATCTATCACACAGGCTGCAAAACTGTTTGGATTTTTGGCAGATGTTCAGCACCAGGTACAAAATCCAAACAGATTGGGGTGGTGTAAAGTCTGTTCAATGGTAGCCCGTTCGTGTTGTGATAGGTGCCATAGTTTTATCTGCCCTACACATAGGATAGTTGTAAAATCATCTGTGTGCCCAGATTGCTAGCGATGGAAGACAATAAGTACCTAATTCACTTTCTGAAACATTTAATGTTACTAGACTTTTTCTTATTTATTTTCATATAAGTAGACATTGTAACATTTTGTTACACGTTGGCCGAAAAGGAGATTTTGATGGCCCTTTATTCCTGTTTGTATAATAATTTATTAATGAAATAATGTACAAATTTGTTAATAGAAATATAAATGAGAAATTATAATTTTATAATTTGTGTGATATTTTTATTATGACTTTCATGTAATTAGTTTAATTATAAATAATAGTTTTATTTTATACAATATTTAATTATTCGTCTGGGTCAATTAACAATGATCTTAAACGGTGTTATGGTAGAACGATGAGGGTTAATTACGGCTATCAATCCCAAATGGAACACATTTATCGTTGGAGGGAGAACAAAGTTTTCCGGTGCGATATAAAATCAGGATGAGGGACCGTAACCCTCGTTTACGATTTTCATTCCGCAAAACATTTAAGATTTTGCCCAATTTTTAGGATTAAAACTGCAAACATTTCGTTGTGCAAATCCTATTTAGCTTTTAAAGTTCGGTGATATCAAATTCAAAAACTAACCTTTTTATAGTTCTTTTTTATATAATATCGACATTTCTTTCTCTAATGTTTATATTATACATAATTTTCACACAAAATTTAAATTAAAATGTTGAGGACACAATGAGTGAAACATGTCTTAAATGTTAAAATTCAGTAAGAAATTATAAACGTATAATTGTTGATATTCATGAATTGAACTTGCAAAGGATTATTTGAAACGTTAAAATGAACCAATAATAATATTGACATGTTTTTATATAAATAAAAATTGTGACGCAACTAACATTTAATACATGTATAAAATGTATTATTCTTTAATTGGACGAATATGTATAATTAATATATAATATATGTTACAGTATGTTTGTCACAGAAACGCCTTTTTTAAAAACACACCTTATTAAAAATCTAGTAAAAAGTTGTGCTCTTTATCACCTTTTAGCATAATATTGAGAATAGGGAGGTCCGGTAATAAGATATCTGTAATAAGATAACAAACAATTACAAATAGTTAGTTTCCTTTAAGGATATTTGTACAAATTTGATATGATTTACACTAAACATGTCTTATTGATAGAGTGCAGTTATAGGGAAAAATTGAGTAAAAGTACAGACTCTTTGGTTCAAGCAGTTATATGATAATAGTATGTGTTTTAATATGTATAACATAATTTTATTTCTGCATTTTGATAACATTATCTTAATAGGACAGAATTTTAAGGTTAACTATTTTATAGTTTTGGTTTATATATTTTTAGCATCCTTTCTGAGACAGTGTTTTTTAAATTTATATAAGTTACACAATATTTAAGACATAGGCTACACCTGATATACTCATGACAATCAACTATTCAGGCGGAAATTCATCATATTAAGCCTGAATGATTTTGTACCGATTTATCAAGATGGTTGCTATAAATAATATATATTTTTATTATAGAAAATAATAATGTTGACTCTTATTCAATGTTTACGACATATTATTAACATTACAACAAGTTTTCCTTATCGAAACAAATCCCAAATCAAACATAATTATAACGATCCATTTAAAATAAGAATTTTTTTATGTAGTAGTTTTGAAAAGTTGATCTTATACACGAACTTAAGCATGAACTCTTTACCCCTATATTCCCATCCCTTGCTTAAAAATAATTGCAGTTTCGCTTTAATAATATTTACATTTTCGCGGTGTACGGTTATGGGCAATTAGGGTTAGCGGTGAACGGCCATTTATTTTCAACATTCAGTGATTTTATTCTGCTTAAATTTAATTTATAACAATAGTAATAATAGTGAAACAATTTCTCTGTTGATTTATTGAATAATTATTTAATAAGAAATTTAATATTAATAGCAAATTTTAAAATAGTAAGCCCGTATTTATTTATATAAATCGGATTCGGAAATAGCATGCATAAAGGTGATACAAAAGTGTAGACGTATAATTGCATATGTTACAATTATAAAATGATACTATTCTCACAAAGAAGTTAGATATGTTAAAATTAAGAATTTATCCAAAGCAATGCATTCTTTATAAACTTTAAAACAATGTCTTGGAATATAGTGCCACAAAAGTGAGGGGCATAATACCCTGTCTTGTTATGGTATATATATAGTGTTCGA
The DNA here is from genome assembly GCA_034780555.1 of Coelogynopora nodosa. NCBI lineage: Eukaryota > Metazoa > Platyhelminthes > Proseriata > Coelogynoporidae > Coelogynopora > Coelogynopora nodosa. Next base: position 3,578 of record JAUZND010004345.1, read on the forward strand.
ATTAAATATATTTACATCTTCGTAAATATACATATAAGAACAATATCCATGATACTATATCCATGATCAGTATTAAAAGAATGAAACTCTTTGTATATAATGAAAGGAGCGAAAATTTGACTTGACAGCCATGGCATATCTGTCGGGCACGCAAAAGGTTCAGTTTAAAGCTTAGTTGTCTAATAAACATTTAATGATTTTTATTTAAATAAATAAACATAGAATATGTTTTCTTATTCTTTATTACGCTCCATTGCATTACGTAATTGATTTTTTTAAATGTTATTAACCTACACACTACACAACACAGTGGGTCTAAAAAATTCAGAATTATATTATTTATTTCTATAAAACTGTTCATATATTTCCAATCACACAAAATTAAATATTACCATTATATGAATTTTATCAAAAACTATTTTTTCGACGATGTCTTCAAATATATATAAAGATACAAATAATACTTTATATGACTCGTTTTTCATTATAATATATTATTATGTTATCACATTTTGTCCGCGTGTGTACAGTTTGTGAGGAACGCAGTATTGTATAACTAAAATTGGATACAATTTTGTTACAAAATATTTGTTTCTAAATATTACAATACGTGAAGCGAGTTTTTTCACCGTCAACAAACATAAACAGGCCCGTAAAACATTTTCAACCTGTTTCCTGATATAATTCAAAAATTGTTCGGCTTGACAAAGAATATATTTTTATCATGTCTAGAAATGTTATTGATTATTAAACACCCCCGCGTCTAGGTTTAAATTAATGAAAAACAAAAAGCTATTTCATAATATTTTCCTTATAGCTTCGGGATAATTTGAAATTAGTTAATAAAATTTTCAAAACTGAGCTACGTAACTGTGATGGTCGTTCTGTATTATATATATATATATATTTACAGATTGAAATTTTTATTTAATAAAATAATCAAACCATGTCTTTCATAATTTCAGATTTACAGCAATTTATGTGTCAAAGAGAAGCATTGCCAGTAGTTAAAGTGTACTGTTAGTCTAGCCAGCTGTAGCGATAATTAATAACGCAAAATTAATTTGTTATCAAGTTTTTTGCAGTCAAGCAACCAAGTTTCATTTATTAGATTCTAGTTTATAAATTACTTGCCGCCAGTGCATAGATATTTGTTGATTTCCATCACAAACTCCTATATCTTTACTGTCTATTGTAGGAGACTATTACTTTGGTGAAGTCGGTGGACTGGTGTCCGACAATCTTTGATAAAATTATTTATTAAAACTGATACAACAGACTGTCTGTCCATAACAGTTTCTTAATTAAATCATCCATCATAAACTGCGAGATTAGTCTTATCTTCTATCTCGCTCTGAATGACGACTGTATAAAGTGATTCGCATAAATCGCAGAAAGAGATATAAATTTGTATTGACTCGCTCGAGTTCATCTGACCTTAATGTGACCAGAATTGGTCCTCTCAATGATGTTAATAATGTCCAATTATATTCCGACAGGTACTGTATCGTCAATTTTCGATTTCATCTAAAAAGTAATATTTGTTTTGAATTATTAATAGGAGTAAGCCACGAATGAACAAATGTCATACTTATAATTCCTTACTATCGCCAATGAGCCTACAAATATAAAAGTATGATAATTTTATTTACAATTCTCATATTCAAAGTGAAAACATGGAGTTTAAAAAATGAGAAAATAGAATATCTTCATTAAAAATTTCTACATATATTTCAATTTTTTTAAATGGTAAAAAAACATTAAATATTTAAAAAATGTATACCTTTAACATTTCATTTTTATTTTAATACTATCAAAATCTCATTTCTGTATATATATTAAATGTTATTATTTATGAGTAGTATACGTAATGAAACACTGGAATAATCTGTTTAGGACATACAACATTACAATAGGCCTACATAACATTAGATGCAATATTTAAATCATCTAAGGCGAGTCAATATAATTAATTTAATTATTTATTTTTATTACACTATTTTAATGTGTATATATGAAATGCAATATGTTTTGATAATGTTTAACATTGCCGTTAATATTTTAAACATAAGAAAATTTATGTATTTACCATTTTTGAATTTTTAATATATAACATCTTTTTTAAAACTGTAACGTGTTCTTGAACTATATTATTCATACAATTTAATATGTGCAACCTCATAAATATACACAATACACGTATTTACATATTTTCAATTTACATCTATAACATAAACTCGTAACTTTTAGCGACATATAAAAATAATATATAAATTTATATTTATATAAATATTTTCTTTTGTGGTTATACAAACTAACCGTTTTGTATCATATGTATAAGTGAAATTTTTATTAATGTTTACCATATAAACAATATTTAAAACGTATTCATTGCACTATTATTATAAATACCTGTGTATTATAAATTGCGGAAATCAGAAGCCGAGCTGAGGTATAAACAATAATAGAGCGAAAATCCTAACTCAATAATGGATTCAGGGTCAGGGATGCCAAGCGCCATAACAATTCATTGAACTGGTGGTTTTGCATTTTTCTACAACACGTTTGTTCTCATTTTTTAAAACATTTTTACATATTTATTCTATTTTTTTGTTAAATTTTGTAATCACTTGTGATTATTTTAGTTGGATTATTTACTTGCAAACATTGTTGTATATTCTTTTAATAATTGACGTTATTTTCAAAATTGACTTCTGTTGGTTAGTTGGTTGGTTTAACCCCAGCTCCAAAGAAAATTTTCCAAGCACTGTAAGTAGCAGGATTGCACTCTTAGACCATGTTGTGTGGTATCGTTTGATATTTGACTGTAGTAAAAGTATGCATTTTAATTTGTGGTGTAAGGAAAATTGTGAGGTATTTATTGAGGCGGTTTTTAACATTTAATTATGTTCATTATCGATGATAATGTTACGAATTAATTAATTTCATTTTTACCAGCTAGTCCTATTTAAATAAATTATTATATTTGTTTAACCATATATTTTAGGAACCATTGCATTATTTTATTGTCAATTTACACATACATGGATGTTATATATAATAATAAAAATATGTACCTTGTTTAATTTATTAAGATACGATTGCTTCGGCTTTAATTTATGTTTTGTTCGACTACTATGTTTACAGAATAATAAATATAACATATGTTAAATTAGCGATTACAATACTTTTTGTTGAAAAAATTATGTAATATATTTGTGAAGTACAATTCTATACTACAACTATTATAAAATAAATACGTATTTATATCCGATATCGACTAATGTCACAACATATTGTTGGTTAATGATATTGATTGTTTTTAAATATGTCGCAAATTGGTAAATATTTTTGGTTTATAATTTGGTATAATTCTTAGACATACCATGTGGTCCAAAAACATCATAAACAAGATGTCTGAAATATTTTTATTTCTCTTCATTTTTAAATAAAATTGGTCAGTGACATTGAAAATATGTATATTACTATCAGGTTTAAATATTACCAGTAGAAACTTTTTAATAATAGAAAAATTGATGAACTGAACTTTATTAAATTTGTTTTCAAAAATATAGAAAACGTAAATATAGAAGCTTCTACAATATTATCTAAGTGATAATCAATTTAATCTGATCTGGCACAAATGTAACATATCAGGTATCCGATTTTGTTTAATTTGACACATAGTATCTTATTTACAGTATCCTTCCAAAGCATAACTATTAAATATCGGAACCGCAATTATAATTGAAAAAAGGGAACTTACAAATGGATAAATCAATTGTAACCCTCATAACATGGAAGAATCTACAAAAATCTCTTTCTCTTATAAAGGCCCTCATACATAGTAGCAGTAGAATCTATAATTTTCGCGGACCATGGAAATACCTTGATTGCTCAACACCTTACAAGACAACACAAACGTTTGTACGATCTCAGGGTTCTAACCTCTAAATATGAGGGGAAAAAATTTATACTGGGTAGTTCGTACTTAATTATTTGAAGGTACGGTATGTTATATTCTGACATTTACTGCACTATTTAGGGCGGCGTTTGTTCATATCAGACTGTTGGGCTTACTAACATATGACAGATTTATATATATATATATATATTCTGAACAAACGACTTTTAGCTTTAATAACATTAATTCGTATTGTCCAGATTTGCAGACATCCGTAGAGTCTTAATGTGGCTACAAACGTATCGCATTGCATTTGGATTTTTGAAAAATAAACTTTTAAAACTTTCAACAATATTTCTGCCAGTTAATTCAATCTTAGTATTCCAAATATTTATGATTACCAGGATGCCATCATTTAGATCTTCAATAAATAGTATTTGATTACCAGAAAGTTGTTGCGGCATCAATGTATTCATAGCATACATTTCAATTAAACAATGTTCTGGGTACTTAGTTGCATTATCTTATACATGTCTGGACGGTGTTACGCCATGTATCATAAGCATTATCAAAAAAAGATATTGAACATGTAAATATATTGTTCTTCTACTTGTATTCTTTATAATATAAGTACTATACTAATCACAATCTTATTAATGAATTCATCACAAAATCCGCTGACTCCTATCTTATAAAAAGTTCAGAAATTTACTATATTAACATTCTTGGTTATTTTTTTCTAATCACTCAATTTACACGACACTAACCCTCAAATATAGGGTCAATCTGCAAACGACCTAAATACGATTATGCTGAAATCTTGACCCTTATTGGTACATCCGGCCACTCTACTTTTTCTTCTTCATATTATGTCAACAACTAAATTCTCCATGCACACTCATGTACCTTACTACTTTAAAAATAGTATTCTTATCAATTTGAAGTTATTCTCAGCAAAAAATGTCGCTGAGTTATATGGCACCAAAAAATCTTGACGATAGAACTGAACTAATAAATTTAACATAATCTTGACCAATGAGTTATTTCTTTAACTCCGAGAAACCGTATGTAACGCATGTATTCAAATATCGAGCATCACTATCTGCTGTTATTTATTATTGATCACAGAAATCTTAGATGTTCAATCATTTCAAACAAAACATAAGGCACGATAAATTGAAAAAAAGGTAAATTTACAGTAGAACCGTCATGCTAAAATATCATCGTAGGACTGCTAAATAATGACGGGGTGAGATAATTTATACATTAAAACTGTTTAGTGTGAATTGTCATATTAATGCTCTTAAATGGTTTAATTATTCATTATTTGAGTTTAATTTAAAAAATCTCAATTTAAACAATTATTTTAATTTATTGTATATGTTTTGTCATCATATTAATAAATTACTGTTTTTTGTAAATATACATTACAGTAGATTAAGTAATATATTTCTTTATTTGTTATTTGTCATTGTTAATGTATGTGTTATTGTATATTATTTTTAGTATTTTTCAAATATGTCTGCATATATTTCACTGTGATTGGTCATGGAAGGTCATTTCGTCTAGCCATTATCAGTATAAATTTCTTACTTGTCTCGTTGTTCAGTCACTTGTATAGGAACTAGTTTAACTGTGGTTTGCCTTCACTGATTATTCTCAAACTTTTTGAGAATATTATTTTTGAAAATGGCGGTCCAAATGTATCCTACTTTATTTACTTTACTTTTGTCATTAATTTTAATCCAGTATATAACCATAATTGGAGCGGACTCTCAATCTCCCGAAACAAAGCTGACCGATCAAGACAAGAGCAATCTGGTCACCATGCGCCTCTTTCAGGAACTAAGCGTCAAACCGGAAACCCTTCCACCTGCGGAACTGAAACAGTTACGCGACAGTTTGCCCAGAAGTATCGCTCGGAAGGTTGAACTAATCAATTCAGGCGAGCTGACCACAATGGGATCGAACTCTTTCCCAACTATTAACGATAGCATTATTTTTGGAAAACAGAGTAAGTTGATGATGATGGGTGTTTATGAAACGAAATATAAATTATTACGGTATATTTTAACAGTTTAAAACGTATACTATATACCATATATATTATAACATTATAAAGTACATAGTTCTAAAAATAGTAGAATAGTGCATAAAACGTCATATAAAATATTCTAGATTTAAATAAACATAAGAAATTGATAATATGTTTAAATGTTAAATTAAGTAACAATGAATGATGTATTTTAATTTTCGCTAGAAACATACAATAATTGTTATATTTTTATGAACATAAAGGTGTCTAAACAATTTCTTCCTTGTTAATAAAGGGTAATTAATTTTTTATTGCATTATTCGTTATGTTAACCCTAACTTTTTTCAAGACGGTTATTTTGATTTAATCTTTTTTTAAATTGAACTTTTTCCAAACTGCGCTGATGAGAAACTTTATTCTGCGATTTTTTCAGTGTTACTTCTGTGTTATTTCAGTGTTACTTCTGTGTTATTTCAGTGTTACTTCTGTGTTAGTTATAGTCTGAGTCAAGTGGTACTTCTGTGTTAGTTATAGTCTGAGTCAAGTGATATTTCTGTGTTAGTTATAGTCTGAGTCAAGTGGTACTTCTGTGTTAGTTATAGTCTGAGTCAAGTGGTACTTCTGTGTTAGTTATAGTCTGAGTCAAGTGGTACTTCTGTGTT
>JAUZND010004346.1:0-11754 GCA_034780555.1 Coelogynopora nodosa
TACCTCAAGGTCTGCAAGGTTTACCTCGAGGTCTGCAAGGTTTACCTCGAGGTCTGCAAGGTATACCTCGTTTAAATCGTAAATTTTAGAGATTTGCTAGGTAAACCTTGCAGACGTGGAGGTCTGCAAGGTATACCTCGTTTAAATTCTAAATCTTAGAGATTTACTAGGTAAAACTCATTTAAATTGGAACCCTCTGGTCCGCCATAGCAGCTAACGTATTAACTATTATATAATATATAGACCAAACTAAAATCTCATAATGTGTATACAACAATAGTGTCAAAATGTGTATCCAACAATTCTATTAAAAATATATTTAATTGTAACTTGTACCAACATAATAAACAATTAAAGTGATATCTAAACAATAAAATAGATAATGTGTGTAATTTATTGTGGTAACAACTTTATGAAATCGTGTATAGGAAAAAAATTATGATGTTTAGAAATATATGGTGTATTAACAATATCAACCACAAGTTTAAAAAATGATGAATCGTAAAGGACCTTTTTGTTCACTTCAGCAACATTAAGCATATCAGAAGCATAAGTTTCAAAAACTGTGTTAATAGCTATCCGTTTACTTATTTTGCCTTGATTGTAATGTCGCCTTCTCCGTCAAAAATCGTCGAAGAGTGTTATCAGAACATATAGCTCTTTTTGCTGCATTGTCAAATTAATCGTGTAACTTTTTTTTGTTCATTAATTTTGGAAATTTATTATTCCATGTTGTCATAATTAGTTTACAATGTTTATATTTTCTTGTTGGTTAACTTTCTTGATTTCATTTCCTGGTGAAGGTGAAACTACATTTCTTTCAGTTGTTTTTTCTTATCTTCTTTTTCGGCATCCATTGTATGTTGCATTCTCATCAGCTGCTAGTATAAGTGATAGGAACAGATGCAGCATGGAGGCAGCACCATGCCTGGACGTCATTTGTTACAACGCTTTTTAGTTATCACTTCTGGAAGAATGCTAAATATTGATAAAGAATTCTGATTTTGAAATATTCCTTCAATACTCTCAGTAGTAGTGTTTGCATCGATTCTAGATAATATGACCTTTGACCTCCAGCTAGGGCTTTTGCCATATATATTATAAGAGTTAGTTTTGCTCCTGTTAACAGTACGTCAACTGTTATTGACTTTGTACAGTCAGTAATGACTCGACTTGCAATCGTGTTGACCTCTGACGCCGTAACTGATATGCATGCTATGAGGTATTGCTTACATCGATTCCAGATAATATACCGGTGGTGGTTACATTCATTTCAGATAATATGGTGGTAGTGATAACATCGATTCCAGCTAATATGACGTCAACAAATGTATTTTATTCAGCAAATTTAGTTCGCATTATTATGACTTACAATAACTTTAAGTAAGTATACACTTTCGGTAATTCATTATCAATGGCTACTGACTATTTTTTAAAGCAGTTGTTTGCAGAGATTTGAGCAAGGTGTCGTACAAAGGTACTGTAATTAAACATTTTCTGATTAAATCCATTAACATTATTGTTTGATGCAGTGCAGATGTTATTGTTAGTTTACATATTAGAAATCATAACAATTCGCCTCACAATTTAAAAAATAAAATAAATATATTCACTATTGCTGCTAAAACTCATTATGCTGACAACTGTTTTAATGAACGTTCGTATTCGGACGTTCCCGACTACACTTGCCAATACACTTAACCTGATATCGGTTTTAATAGAGCAGTTTATAAAGTCAAATTCCATTTCAAACATGGTCCAGTGCCTTAATAGTTGGCCTAAATACGTGTTTTTGCTTATAACTTTTTAATGATTAAATATGTCATGACTAAATACATTGGTGAACATGGTGGAGTTTACAGTGGTACTAAATGTTAAATTCTATTTCAAACATGGTCCAGGTTCGTAAAAGTGGGTCCAAATAATAATTATGAACTGTTTAGTTATCTAATTCTTATATTTAGTATGGTTAACAGAGTTCATGTTCACTGATTAATCGTATCACACATACTTGTAGTTTGTTGGTTATCTGTATATGTATGTATGCATTTCCTATTTTTGCTATTCATTCATTCAGTAATCTGTCTGTTTTATGCTATGTGTATTATAAGTTGACTAAAGCATACTTATGAATTTTAGTCTTACTTTTCTCACATTATATATATATTGTTTGCTTGTAACTCTTTACTGCTTTGATTTATATAAATGTTTTATAGCTTAATAGATTAGCGACAATGACATATCTAATATAATAATTAATAATTTTAAACATGGTCCAGCACCGCAAAATTAGGGACAGATACATTCATTGATACTACTCCGATTGGATAAACATTCACTGCATTATAACAGGGTGCGTGCAGCTTTTGTGAAACAAAATTCCAGGAGGCTTATAAGTTATTCTAGTTATAAGTAAATTTAAAATATGACAAATCAAATGAACACAAATAAAATCAACATACCAAGATAATTTTAAAAATTGCCTTTTGAATAGGATTGATCAGAAGTGGTCAAATGATAGTAATCGATTAATCAAGTAGGCTACAATTATTGATTTTTTTCCCCACTGATATGATGCATTCTGGTTATATATTGTTCGATTAGGTTGATTTTAACGATAATTCTGACTAAATGGATCCACACATTTTATTAAATCAGAAACATACAATGTAAGAGACCATCTAAAATTTAAAAAACTATTTTATTTATAAGAATAATAAATTATTTGTCCAAAACGACATATTAAAATATTTTTAAAAAATATTTTTTTCAAATTTTACGTTTTTTATAACCAAAAAGTATCACAAATGGACATTCGAAACATCAAAAATAAAGTAAAATGTGTCTCACATGTAAGAAAATGTAACATATATTGTAAATGAACCATATTGTTGTAGACCATCGAAATTATTAGAAAACACACACAATGATTACATTTCATGATAATTTCGTGACAATTCACTTATATGACCAACCGGAATTATTTAAGACAATATACAATAGAACGAAACATACAGTGTAAGGGACCATCTAGAATAGATCAATCATAAATAGATAAGATGATCCAAAAATATATACACTAAATACAACCAACTAGATAGCTAATAAACATAACTTATGTATGTCAAAGTTTCAATCATGAAGAATAATTGTCATATATGAAAAAAGGCAATTGTTCGAATTTCTGCACACTTACTGCGTCACAAGGTACTGTTTAACGCACGAGATCTTACTTCGATCAAGGATATATTGTTACTGTCGACTCTTTTTTACCATTTAACGCAAGAGTTTTTATTACCACGGATATATTCTTCTAGAAATCGATTACCTACAAAATGTTACATACAATTTGAACTAATTCTGTACAGATACCTACGAAACGAAATTCCCAACCTTGCCATATTGTATGGATATCAATCAACACAAGATGTCGAACAAGAAATCAAACTCAAATCTATTAGTGACGGACGAGGAGTCAATATGGTCTGACGACGAGAAGGAAGAGAAAAAGTCGACGCTACTGCCTGCAATTCTAGAGGACATACAGTAAAACATACAGAAGAAATTGACCCTGAAAGAGGTGAAACAAAAAGTACAAGACAAAATTATGAATTCTATTGAACTATTCAATTATATGAAAAATGACGAGGCAATGGAACGAATTGAAGAAGAGGTCGAAAAAATTTAAGAAGATACTCATTTTGTTACCTATGATTTAGTTCTGCGGGAGGGTATTAAACGACTTTGGTATATTTTTGACAACAGAGTGCGTGATGCATTGGACTCAATTAATATCTCACATATTGGTGATTACGATGATGATATTGACACATCAAATAATAAAATGCATCTATTATAATAAAGTACATTTTCATCTCAAACTATAAAAAATGAAATACTACTGTGTAACTTTCTTATATTATATATCACCATTTTCTCCGTTTCACTTTAATAAAAAACGTAGTAATAAAAATTGTTCTTTATTGATTTGAAAAAATATTTGGCTCCATTTAGTCGGAAATCTCATTGCAATTAACCCACTCAGACAATATAACCAAATGCATCATATTAGGAAAAAATCAATAATTGTACTTGAATAATAGATTACTACCATTAGATTACCTCTGATCAATCTGTAAGTAGCAAAATCAAGCTGAGTGAACTAGACTTAGCAAGAATTCTTATTGAAATCACCCTGATTGTACAATATATGACCATAATACATTACAATGGTGAAAAAATCAATATGAAAATGTAATACTACTTACAAAAAAATGCTAATATAGTAGTATAAATTATTTGTCTATATACCAAGTTTGATTGTCATAAGTTGTAAACATGGCAAGTTATAGGCTAAAAACAAAAGTGAATATAATTAAATTATTAAATAAATATAAACTTCTTTTTTGAACTCAAATTATAACCAATTTTCCAAAAATTGTCACTGACTCATATCTATTACAAATTTCTATCTATTTAATTGCATTTTACCATTTAGAGTGTAAATGAGAGTGCATGATTACATACGCAAATTTCTATACGCTTACTCACAATGTGATTTATTCAATTATCTTGGTACATTGATTTCCTTTGTGTTCATTTGATTTGTCATATTAATTTACTTATAATGTAGTTAATTTTTATCCAATCGGAGTAGTATCAATGAAGATATAGGCATAAGCATCAGCATGTATCTTTGCTCAATTTTGTGGCGCTGGACCATGTTCGAAATTATTAAACTAAATATGTCATTGTCACTAATCTATTAAGTTATAAAACATTTATATAAATCGAATCATTAAAGAGTAATAAGCAAAAAATAATATAATCAACTTATAACACACATAGCAGTAAACAGACAGATTACTGAATGAATGAATAGCAAAAATAGGAAATGCATACATACAATATATACAGATAATCGACAAACTACAAGTATGTGTGATACGATTAATCAGTAAACATGAACTCTATTAACCAGACTAAATATAAGAATTAGATAACTAAACAGTTTATAACTATTATTTGGACCCACTTTTACGAACCTGGCCCATGTTTGAAATGGAATTTAACATTAAATACCACAGTAAACTCTACCATGTTCACTAATGTATTTAGTCATGACATATTTAATCATTAAAAAGTTATAAGCAAAAACACGTATTTAGGCCAACTATTAAGGCACTGGACCATGTTTGAAATGGAATTTGACTTTATAAACTGCTCTATTAGACCCGATATCAGGTTAAGTGTATTGGCAAGTGTAGTCGAGAACGTCCGAATACAAATGTTCATGAAAACAGTTGTCAGCATAATGAGTTTTAGCAGCAATAGTGACTATATTTATTTTATTTTATAAATTGTGGGGCGAATTGTTATGACGTCTAATATGTAAACTGACAATAACATCTGTACTGCATCAAAAAATAATGTTAATGGATTTAATCAGAAAATGTTTAATTACAGTACCTTTGTACGACAACATGCTCAAATCTCTGCAAACAACTGCTTTAAAAAATATACAGTAGCCATTGATAATGAATTACCGAAAGCGTAAAATTATTGTAAATCATAAAAATGCGAACTAAATTTGCTGAATAAAATATATTTGTTGACGTCATATTAGCTGGAATAGATGTTACCACTACCACCATATTATCTCAAATGAATGTAACCACCACCGGTATATTATCTGGAACCTTATAATATATACTGTAAATGCACTAGCTGGAAGTCAAATGTCATATTATCTGGAATCGATGCAAACACTACTACAGGCCTGCTACGCTTCCAAAAAGTGGTTTATTTAGGTTTACCACCTTCTTTAGGTTTTTAATTAAAAAAAGTAATGTTGATTTGCGTTATTGAATTTTTTTAAAATTTATTCACACAACATAGAACAGAGTTATTTGAATTAGAAACATTCCGTAACAATAGTTTCTGAAACCAGATTAGGAGCATCCTTGCCAATAGAGTCTGGCTGGAGATTACACCACTCATATTCCAACTGATTCCAATATGAAACTTGCTCACGTATACCAGAATCCTTAACTTCAGTGTTCCATTTCAGCCGTTCACTATGAATTGTCTCTGTCTGATACAACTGCCATTGGTTTCTGACAATATTTCAAACATCTTCTACAGTAATATTTGTTCCAATGCAACTGTAATCTTTTCTGTCAGCCGAGAAACAGGTTCGAGAGCACCACTAATATCATGACGCTTTTTATGTGCGAGATAATGGGAATCCTTAATGAGTTTGTTTGTCAAAGAGAGACGACATTGCAGCTAGGTCTTCTGCAGTACTCGTATAAAATTGCAGAAAGTGTTGTCTTACATCAAACCGTTTGCTTTCATAGATATCCAAAGATACAACAAGAGTTAATGGTTTTGTACTAATTTCGATAGCATCCACACATTTGTGGTTGTTCTTGACATTAAAAGTTGAATATTCTTCACCACTGAGTGGTTGTTTGGCTCCATTCCGTTCATGAAATATCTTGAGTTATGCTTGAATTTCTTTGTCACACTGTATATCAAATTCACCATTCGTTCATGCATAAGATGTATAAGTGGCTCTAAGACCTCAAAATCATTTGCTGCAAAGGAAATGAATTTGATATAAACCAGTGATACAGGGTCAGATAGAATCTAGGGTATTTTTTTTGGCGGTCAGCTTCTTTGATTTCACTTTTAAAGTTTGACTGTTCAAGTAGAAAAACCAAGATGTACTGTTTGATGTTCTGATATTGTTCTAAAGTTCTTAGGCATGCCTTGCAAAGGGAGAGCCATTTGGGAGTAAAATTCCGAATTGCAAATTGGAGAGCAAGATCTGTAAAAGTTTCCATAAGACAATATTCTCTGCGAGCAGCAGAAAGCTTGAAGAAAAAAGCCTAAACTGTCAAAAATGTACCAATTGAAAAATTGATTGACTATATTCCTTTATGGAAGGCATTATGTACATGGTGTAAAATAAGTGTTCCCACATTAACAATGGATTTTTTTATCGATCAGCTAACATTGCTTCCAAAGGGATTCAAATTTCTTATCGACATTTGGGTCATCCATTCCAACATGTAGAAGTAACACTGAATCTAAACCTATGTCAGTGATTGCTTGTAAACAATGCTGAACTAAATCATTTGAGTTATAATGTCCCAGAAATTGTGAATCACAGTACACAGTCACTACATGCTTTGCCTCTTCTGACCAAAACTGTGCATAATCACCATACTGCTTTTTTACATGAGATGTTGTAGTTTCATCAATTTTGAAACTACATGAAGAATTTTTAAACCTTGAATGTGCTCAACTTTGACATGTGGATCTATAGCATATTGTATTACATATTTAATTTTTGTTTCACCCATTGCATAGTTATCTGGAAACTGTTATTATCCTGTTACACCGATTTCATACATTAATAATGTAAGTTTCAAATATATTTTTTTAATATGCATTCTTTTTCAGCTTTATATATTTTTATTTAGGTTTTTAGGTTACATTTTAAAAATTAAGATTTTTTAGGTTGAGTGGGAGGCTTACTGGCATTGTTTCTTGTTTCCCATGAATTTCGTTTTCAGACAGACATGTAATCTCCTAAATAATAATATGAGCCCATTTCTTAATCTGCCTGATCCTTAAAGTGGATCCATCATGGATCAATTTAGGCTAAACTTTTTGCTTTTGAACTCTTATAGTTAGCATTAAATAATTACACAGTAAATTTGTTATATAATAATTATTCATTTTTTGCAATGCACTTTTCCACAAAAAAAATATTATTTTAAAAGTATGGTTTTTTCATGTCTATTTTAATTTAAAAAATTTTAAAACTATGTATTTATATCTTTATCAACACCTTTAACAATAGTTTATGTCGAAAGTTTATATTAAAATCTAAATTTGAAGTTCACACAAATTATTGAAAAATGACTGAAACTATTTTAAATAAAACAAATAAAACATGCATATACAAAAAAATGTGCATAATATGTCTACTTATAACTACCATTTAAAATTCAAGAGAGAAAACTTTAAATATAATTGTTTGGCTAAAATGCTTATCTAAATGCATTTTGTAGATATTTAAACTATGTACATCGTTAAAATACAGAACATTTATGTAGAATTTTAAAAATAAGAGTATTTAAGTATTAAAATGCTATAAATTAATAAGAATTTATTCCAGTGGTATTGTATTTCAGTAGAATTTAATTTACAATGCAAATTTCTATAAATATATTTATGTTATCCATGACAATATAGAGTTGGACATTAGATAGTTAATTATTTAACTAAGTTGTATTTTTTCAAACAGAAAAATCAATATTTTTCTAAGCTTTATTTTGGTCTTTAAAATAAGCTTTACTTATATTGTTAATTTTAGTGATAAAAACAATAACTTTATCCATTACTTTATTGATGGAGTTAAATAAAAAAATTGTTGATAATTAAAATAACTAAATGAAAATATGAATTCATCATAATCATCATATATTGTAATTAAATTTATTAATAACATTTATATAGCAGAAGACTGAAAATGTAATATTTAATAAAAACTAATTTATATTATCAAAGATATATAAACTTCATTATTAACAACATTATAACAGGTGTTCAATAGTTTTTTTCAATCCAGTTTTGAATAAAACTTTTTTTATTTTTAGTGCAGAAATATAAATTAACCATTACAAGTTATCAAAAGAAATAATTATCTTAAAATTACTAGGAAATAATATAATTTATTACTTGATTATAATTTTCATTCATTAAGAAAAGTGAATCTGACAACTTAAGTTTTTTCACTAATTGTTCTTCAATTACTCACTTTTACACATTTGTGATAAGCGAACATAACTGAAAAACAATAGCTGTACAATATAATTGTTTGTATTAAGAATGAAAACGAAAATATAAAGCATATTTTCCAATAAATTACGAAATATATATAAATAAACATGTTCAAGGAACAAAATAAATTATCTATATCCATTTATATGTATATTAAAAGATAAAGTTGACTTGTACTAAAACAAAATTTACAACCTACAAATAATTCACACCACTTTCAACACACACCTCAACAGAAGATTCACAGCATATTTGGCACAGAAAAGAATTGTCCTCCTTCATGATGACGGGTAGACATTTGAAGCAAATGGGATGAAGACATGAGAGAAGATAAGACCCAACACTCGAGTTGCAAGCCATGCACAGACAAAAGGGATCAATAGTTTTGAAAGAAGTATCTGCAATGCCATCTTCAATGAGTATTTGGCTATAATTTATATCCGATTTTATTGTTTCTTCTGAGTTAATCAGCTCCATAGTGAATCTAAAATAAATGTACATGAAATATGTACTAAGAAATGTACGCATATCATAAATAAATGTAAACAAACATGTATGTTTAAATTATTCATTAGAGTAAAATCACAACCCATTATTTTTAATTATTATAGAAAAATCATATTAACTATTTATTACTCAAACAAATTTAATTTATATGTATGTTGTGTAATTATAAAAATTATATTTAGATATTTATTTTAAGAATTCTTGCTATCTAAAAATAATTTGTTCAATAGTTTTACTAGAAACATTATTATGGCCAATATTTAAGTAAAATAAATAACACTGATCAATATAAAAATAGGCATGCCATTATAATACATTTTGAATGTATGAAAACAACATATGCCAACAAAGCATCTCATATGCTGAGATACAAACCTTTAATATTTAACTAAAAGGAATGTATGCTTTCAAACTATCAAAGTTAACCTACAATAATAATTTGGAAGGTGGATAAAAATAATAACATGTATAGATGGGTGGCAATAAAGTTGATAAATAATAAATAAAGTTGGCAACAATTTTGAGAACAATTTTGAAAACATTGTACAAAAATTAGATTCTAAATGATATTAATTCTATTGAAATTTTTAAATATTTTTAATGTCACAATAATGATATTTCTATCTTTATGATTGAAATTGTATTAAAATAAATTTGAATCATTATATTTCATTGTGATAAACGTCAAGGTTACTTTTTATTTAACCTTTTCCTGATGAGCTTATCTTCAGTTGATACAAAAATAAATGAATTTTCACCAACAGGCTTATCAAACTTTGATACTTACATGTAACTAGAAAATAAATTGATTCCTAAAAATAGTTCTAATAGAAATCAATGTAGAGACATTTATAATGTCCACTAGGTGAATGTCCCACCCATTTGTAGATCGATTGTAATGGTTACATACTGGACAAATCGATTGTACTGGTTACATACTGGACAGACATTAATAAATTAGGGACGGAAATTTCTTTTGTCAAGTATAAGAAGGGCAATAGACACTGTGTGCAAAGACAATTTTGATTGACTGACAAATGCTTGTAAATTTTAAATATTTTATTTCTAGTTTTTGCATAAATTACTCTCCTTTGTTTGTAATAATTGAGTAATAATTGGATAATAGTGTAAAAGGATTTAAAATTATATATTGTATATATATAATTACAAATATTTCAATAAATATATGACTGTCGCATATTGTGAAAAATAAAATATATAATAATGCATTTATTACCTATTTTTATTGAGGATTTTTTTAATTTAATCAAACAAAAAATAAAATATATAATAATGCATTTATTACCTATTTTTATTGAGTATTTTTAAATTTAATAAAACATTTATAAATTAACATCTTTTGGAATAATGCTACATGCAAATAAAAATAATACAACAAATGGTTAGGGTCAAAGACTAATAGAATTATGTATACTGTACTTATATTTCTGAAAATATTAGCAATACTGCATGTTATTTATAACCAATAGCACAGGTACATCATTTGATTGATGAAATGAATCACTAAATCAAGATAAACAATCTAGCATACTAAAATGTAACTGTGAATCACTAAATCAAGATAAACGATCTAGCATACTAAAATATAACTATAGTAACATAATATACAGTGTCGCTCATATTCATCCGCCCACCCAATTAAAAAGTTTTAAAAAAAAGATTGTCATAAGAATGTATTTACATGTTGAATTAAAAAGTTTAAAAAGAAGATATTGTCATTAAAATGTATTTACATGTTGAATTATAAATAAAAACAGTTATGCCATGCAAAAATAACAAAATACCATAATGAAAATTAGTTAATATTGTGTGTAACCACCTCTGGTTGTTCTAAGAGCTTCTAATCTATGAGGCATGGAGTCTATAATAGACTGGCAAAACTGATTAAATGCTTGGTAATTGTTCCAAATGTCAAGTACACTATCAATGAGTTGTTGGAGTGTTGTAAGGGCATGCTTGTGCACCTTACGTTTCAATTCTGCCCAGACATTCTCTATCCCATTCATATCTGGACTGTAAGGAGGCCATTCGATAATAACATCAACATTGTTGTCAGCAAGAAACTGGGTTATTATTCTAGATGTTGGAATAAGGGAGTAGGGGATTTTGTAATGGTCTCTTGGTAGCAAGCAGCATTTATTGTGCCCTCTATAGGAGTCAGAGGACGCCAACCATGAGAAGAAATGCATCCCCATAACATGACTTTCACAAGAAAAGGACGATGAGCAGCAGTGTTGCCAGCGGCCAAAATTTTAAAAAATCGCATTGGAAGAAAAAAATCGCTCCTCATTTTCCTTATATAACCTGGCGTATTTTAATAGTTATAACATGTACAATATATAATTTTTAATTTCAGCACCAATTTTTTAA
>JAUZND010004347.1:0-11753 GCA_034780555.1 Coelogynopora nodosa
AAAAATAAAAACAGAAGTTGATAATATAGTGATGAAGTTAATAGAGATAAGTCATAGATATAATTTAAAATTTGAAATTAAAATCTAAAATTGATAATGTTATTGATTATATTATTTGAAACATAGTTACTTCTGGGCCACCCTGTATATAGTAAATTTAAAATATTAAGCAGTAACTAATTAACATAAAAAAGTATATAAGTAAATTGCAAAAATGACTTCAGCCACATATTTTGGCTGAATTTCAAATGGCCATATATATGAATCTGAAGATATGTGTCACAGACTTTTTCTAATTTTAATTGAATTGGCATGGAATGATCCAGGTACTACACAAAAGAGATGCAAATTGATCATTAGTGAGCAATTGTGTTGCAAGAAGTTGAGTACCCATACCTTGCAATCATTGTAAAGTGGCACTCAGTGTGTTCCAAAGTCCAATGATGGAAAGTTTTTTTTAATACCATGGGAGATATGTTTCATAAGAAATCATCACAGATGAAAATGGACACATTTGATGCAATATGTATTGTCAAATACAGAGTGTAATCACACAATACAAATGTGTTAGAGTTCTTCTCAAAGACATATTAATGAACCTATATTTATGTTTAGTTTTAGAAAGTTTAAATATTGCATGTTAAAATTAAATAATATATATAGGTCAGGCAAATCAGAGTGCAGAAAAGGCTGAGGGGTAATTTAGTCACTCAATAATTTTTGAGTGGTCACCAAAGCAAAGAGTTCAACCTGAATTTTGGAAAAGAAGAAATGTCAAGTTGACCTTATACACTGGCACTTCTAAGTACTAAGAAGACATGTCTTGCTCTAGTGCAAACCAAAAAGAAGCTTGAGCCAAGGTTTTTCCTATAAGCAATTAATACATAACATATATTATATGGTAACTATATTAAACGTTCTGTCTTCAATTCTATAATGTGTTTACTATTTTAATGTACATAATATGTTGCATATTTAGTTTAAGATTGTTGTTATTGAGAAATATTTATAGAAAGATAGTTTGTTTAAAGTTAAATAAAAAAAACGTTGGGGAGTCTTTCTTAACCCACTGATAAGGGGCTCTGCTCCTAAACACCTGGGAGATTTACACACAGACACCCTACATTTCTGTTGAAACAGTTTTTTACCATTGACATACTGTATTTTAGGATCCATATATTCTGTTTATAGAACTCTGTATATTTAGTCTGTATTGATCCCTTGGAAAATATGCACAGAGACTATATCTTTCCATGCATAGCACAATATATAATGCTATATTTATATATAGTTTCATCTCTTTCAAAAATTGTTATTTTTATTGTAATGTACAGGCTATTTTAAAAATGTGTAAATATTTTTGTGTATAAATGTTTAAATGATTATAATATATTACAATATTGCATAATTGTAACTCATATTATAGTAATATTTGTGTACACTTATCCATATTATTTTAGAATACTAAGAATATTGCATATTTTTGTAGATTACAGGAGTAAAATAACTTCTATAAATTTATCAAGACAGACTAACAGTATATCCTGAAACCTACATATATATATTATAGTATTATACAAATCTTTTATGAGTCTGTTTTCAATCTGATCTGTATGATATAATTTATGTTGTGCAATGCTGAACAATACAGGATAGATTACATAATTGTATGATATTTGGAATTGATTACTGGCAATTTTATTGGAAATATCTTTTAAGGAGATATGTTTGCAGATGCCACGTGTTTAGCTGTTTACATTCAATAATGATTATTTATAAACATTTGTATTGCTGTATTTTCGTATTTATTCCTATATAAAAATGTAATAGAAAGTAAGTATAAGTAATTTATTATTTTAATCGAATTGTAGTGATCTTATATTATGCCATAGGTATCAGGACAAATTGTGACTGATTTGTAATGAAATGTAGTAATTTTGATATGTATTTTTAAAAAGTTTTATGTGATTATTTACTTGGTTTTGTCATAATAAATTTGCAAAATATGGTTTATGTAGTGCATAAAAGTAAGGACTAGCTACTATATATTGGCAGGATATTCTTTTTGTTTAAATATATTGCCTATATGTATAGTAATGTGTTAACTTGTACAATTTGATAAAAAATAAATTTATATATTACATTTTACTAAAATGTAATGTATTATGCTTTAGGATATATAATTGTTATTTTATGTTTCAATCAGAATCAGTTGCTTTTCAACATGCACCACCCCTAAAATATGTTTGTTGTGCTCATGTAGATTATAATTATATAACTAAGTCAAGAAAAAAGCAGATGAGAAGGCATTAGAAACCAAAAATATTGCTATGACATATGGCAGCTATGTAATATGAAATTTTAGCTAGTAAAATTAATAAAAGTTTCGGAAGATGGCTTAGAAAAAATCAATGGACATATTTTTATTAAATATTGAAAGGATAATTTTACGTCAATTGATGTATCGGCACTTCTGGTCTAACAAACATATAAATTGTACTTTTCAACTTCTTTCAAAAAGAGGCTGTGGTTCTGGCCAATTAGGCAGAATTAGCAGGACATAAGATAACGCTTCTGTCCAAAATTAATGCTCTGAGAATGAAGTACAAGGAACAAGCCCTCATATTTACAGACCCTGTGAAACAGATAAATGAAATGAAACAGTATTGATCAATGTTATGCAAAACACAAACAATTTGTACATAAACTTAATTCTTTCAAGAATTGATTATACATTTGTCTAACCTATAATAATCAAGAGGAATGACATTTTATATATTTCCATAGATATATATTACGTAATGTTATACATATCTTATTTAGAGGTGTTGGTTATGTTATGATTGTGTAATTTTGTTTTTCTTGTGTGTTAATGCTCAATATAATTTTTTATCTTAACATTTATTTTGAACGTTCTAGGATTTGGTGGTTGGTGCTGTAAATAATTGGGTAAAAAAGAATAGTCACTCTGGTACTATCCTGATATTTAAGGTCGATTACATTCTGGTGTTAATGTTTTGATGGACTTTTTACTTATGTTCACTACACTCAATCAATAGGTCGAAAGCCATCGACAGATCTTTATTGATCGGATGGTAGAGTAATATAATTGTTGTCATTAGTTGTTGACCTTATTACCTGTTACATTTTTGCTATGAGTTTTCTTAGTAAAAACTGTTTCCTCTGTTTTATCATTGAATACCTTCTTATTATTATCTGTGATCCACTGAGTCATTAAAAAATGTTGTTTTACTTTAATTAATTACTTGATTATAAGACAGTTATTGTGACGTGTTTTTATGTTATCACGTTTTTTACATTATACAGATCTGTGATGGATAAAAGAATCACCAGAAAATCGTTGTATCGTCCAAGTTTGAAAAATAGAATTTTTGACTTCTCATATCGTGCTTTTGCCTTTACTTCTGCAACTTTTGTGACCTTTGGAACTCTATTAACAGTTTTTCTCGTCTACCGCACCTACAGGGACGTGGTGCCTAAAAACCGGGAGTTGAAAAGACTACACGACGAAGCCATCCTGGAAAAAGAGCAGATTGAAGAGACTGCTCGAGCTAGTCGTAATTAGGCGGCCTTATTAGTTTTTGTTATATATGCCTACACTGTCACGTCTTATAAATTATTTAGCACCAAAGCGGATCAGAAAAATATTTATAAAAATGTCCGAACAAGGTGTTGACCTGCTTACCGATCTGAAGAGAATCCTTCCAATTGACGCTTTTGATGAGGAAACGGCCAACAAAAAGGTGAAGTTGACGGATCGGCGGAAGATGTCTGCTCTGATTATGATGTATTCGGGAGTTGGCTTTCTGGGAATGCAGAGGTTTGTCATTTCATTAATATTGCTTACATTTGTATTTATTTAACAGGTTAAAGTGTTCCACATGTGTTTGATCACGTGACATTGCAGGTAGCTTAATATATCGTATGTTATATGTATGTATATGTACAAATAGAATAAATTTTATTTTATTTTTGTAGAGCGTTTTCAACCTTTCGGTCTTTATCAATACTATGGAATAATAGTTATAAAAATAATTTTTAAAATAATTTTAAACAAAATATTTAACATATTTGAAATTTATAAATATTAGAGATATGCTAACATGTTAACGTTATATGAAAAATAATTAAATCATGGTAGTTAATAATACTGACAAATCAGATATTAATTAATAATCTATTTATTATAAATTACTTATATATAATAATAAATAACTAAAATAGTCAATAAAAGAAAATGGTGTATTTTATTATTTCCCGTTAGATGTAGGATCTTCAATTGGGCCATTTATAAGTCTTCATAAAATAGTCGGTCATCAACACTCCAGTTTTTATTAGTATTAATGATGGTATTCTGCAGTACAGACAATGAAATTGTTTGATTTACACTTAGAAAAAGGTTTGTTATAACTTGCATAACTATATGTAATATTATATTTATTAAAGGTTTTGACCTTGACTGAAACCTTCAACTCATTAGGGTCGAACAGTAACATAGCTTCTAGTATCACTTTTTATACTATACCAGTTTTCAATGTTAAAAATGGAATCTAGTTTATTGTATAACTTCATTGAAACATTTGTTGATCGTGGTCATGTGACGAGCTCTGCAGTGTAGGAGAGGTCCCGGAAGGTGACGTGAAAGGCACATCGCTCGACACGTTCAACAATCGTCTGCAGTTATTTGGAGATAGCGGAGTAAAAGGTTTCTGATATAGTGACATCGTCGGCGTAATTGTCATGTTTAACATGTGGCACAATGTCTACGATGTAATTCAGCCATAACTATGTTGGACCTAGCACAGATTCGAGGAACGGTACTTGTCACCTTCCCTTGGCCGAAATACTGAATGGTTCTCGCTTACTTAAATTCGTCAAGGAAGCTTAGGGTTAGTGTGATTAAAATCGGTTCAATGTTGATGGCAATTTGTTTGGGTAGAAGAAGTGTTAGACATATTTGATCTTGTGAAACGCCTTTGATATATCAACCATGAACGCTGTGATGAAGGTGATCCGCGGGTATCCAACTTATACGTTTAAGTACGTTTGTTGTGCTTCCTTTTGGGACGTAAGTGTGTTGATTAGGAAAATGAAACAACACGTTATTGTCTAGGCCGGGTAATGGGTACTACGAATAAAATGAAATATTATGGTCGAAGAATATACTGTTTATAATACAATAGTAAGTATGCCACAAGGGATAACTTTTGAAATATTAAAAAATGTAATCGTCTATTTTTAGAAACAAACCTCACAAAACAATCGAAGGGACATTATTAGCAGCTCTTAAAGCTGCCAATTACATCTCCGAAGAGGAAGAAGACTTTCCCGGCAAGGTAATATCGGGATCGCCGGCTTTATGTGTATCTATAAATATCAGCTGAATAACTTTCCTTTTTTTGGAGTTTAGATTCGTTTTCAACGGGCTTCAAAGACCGATAAAGATGTGTCTGCTGCAGGTCAAGTTTGTTCGATGAAGGTATTTAAGTCTTTCAATATGATACCATGTATACAGTTTTATTCTGAATTCACTGTGATTAATTTATGTATTTTTGTTTTCTTCAGCTTCCCATAAACTGTCCCGATCTTGCTTCAAATATAAATAACCAGTTACCCCCTCAAATACGAATTGTTGGTGAGTTTTTAACATGTCAAAGTATCATCTATATAATAATATAATGTGTTTCCCACGTTTACTAAAATTTGATCATCTCTTATGTTCAACGAAATTTGAGTGACATTCAAATGATTTTTCTTTTTATAACACATTTAAAAATGTTGGATAAGAAACAGTTATTGTTGTTTTTAAAGTGATTCATTCAGGGTGTTACTCAGGGACTGGTAATATATTCTCCGAAATAATGATAATAATATTTTTCTAGATCTCAGTTATCAAGTAACTGTTGCCCCTAATATATTAATATAATTAAGTATTACATACAAAGACAATAATTTTATTTACGTGAATTAGAATTTATATGAAAATGAAGAATCGTATTTTGCCCGTCAATGGGAAGGAAGGTGATCAATAGTCACATTTTAAACGTTTCATTGTTAACGATCGACTCAAGGGAACTCATTGACATTTTTCGACCTTCGAAGGTCTTTGCTCTTGTTTTTTGCATAATAATAATTTTTCTTTTCAAAAACATTATTTGTCTATTTTAGTAAAAATATAGTAAAAATATCAATGTGTGAAATATATGTTTAATATCTATCTATATAGGGTATTCTATTAGTTAATAACTTTATGCGAAATATTTTTTGTAAGAACTGAATTATATTAAAAAAATACAGTAAATTAAAAAAAATCGATTTTTAATGGATCTATTAATGACGTCATTAATTTTGAACCACTTTCATTCTCCCCCAAACTTGCACGTGCAATTATTCATAATCCAGCTCGTGTTTGTATAATTTCAACAATTATCAACTACAAACGTGACGAGAAGATGTGACCTTTCATTTCTATTATTACCTCCACCCAGATGTGGTGCGCACGACACGGTCCTTCAACTCCAAGGAGCAGTGCAGTCATCGCACATACCAGTACCTCACCCCCAGCTACGCCTTCTCTCCACGGGACACCCCAGACAGGGGGCTGACCAGCTACCGCATGCCGGCGGAGACGTTGACTCGACTGATCGGGCTCCTGCAAGTCTATAAAGGGACCCACAACTACCACAACTTCACCTCTGGGCGGTGAGTTCTTCCACTTGTCTTTGTCGTACTGTTCCAATCAACGTTGATAATTGTCAGGTGTGTTGCTTGCTGATTGAAGCCATTTACAATGTATGGTTTACATGGACAACCGTTGTTATACATTATGACGTGGCGTTCACAACGATTAGTCTGCATTCTGCACACATGTGTGGTTTCTATGGACAACCGTTGCTTTACATTATGACGTGGCGTTCACAACGATTAGTCTGCATTCTGCACACATGTGTGGTTTCTATGGACAACCGTTGTTATACATTATGACGTGGCCTTCACAACGATTAGTCTGCATTCTGCACACATGTATGGTTTCTATTGACAACCGTTGTTATACATTATGACGTGGCCTTCACAACGATTAGTCTGCATTCTGCACACATGTTATGGTTTCCATGGACAACCGTTGTTATACATTATGACGTGGCCTTCACAACGATTAGTCTGTATTCTGCACACATGTATGGTTTCCATGGACAACCGTTGTTATACATTATGACGTGGCCTTCACAACGATTAGTCTGTATTTTGCACACATATGCCTTTTAATTTAATTGGTCCAATTTGTTAAGCAGCCATATTCATAATCAAGACCATTTTAAATTTAAATAGACTAAGAATTGTCAATTTAGCAAATTGTGTTATTTAATAAAACTCTCATGAAATGTTTTTGTTACATTTTTTACTATTCACATATTATAGAGCTGTCTAAATACTAGACAATAATTTTGAGATGGTCAATAGTATCAATATTATCAACAGTGTGTATACTGTTAACCATGCTTCTCACACTGTCACTGATTGGTCAGTTGACCCATCTAGATACTAAAAGTGGACTGAACCATTGACCGACTTGTGAATTAAGGTTTTTGTAAATAAGAGTTATTCATTATGAATAGTTGTTTATACAGTTTGTTAATTGAAAAAGGAATTCTTGCTATACTATAGACGAGAAAAATTACTTTGATTATGAATTTATAATATGGCTACTGGCACTACCTGTGCAGTTTAAATCATACTGAATTGTCTTAAATCAAATAAATTTACTGCCAATGACGACACTTTGACAGTAAAGATAGTGTCCTAATGAATGTTCGGTGGGTTTACAACAAAACATGCATATAAACTTAATTTTATGAATATTCTTGAGCATTTTGCTTTGTCAATCATAATATATATTGAAGACATCAAATTATGCAAATAAGAATAAATTTATGGAGCTTTTTCTTATTTCCGCCGTGTATGTCTTTCCCAGGAAAGCAAAAGATCCCAGCTGCAATCGGCACATGATTACGTTGTCCTGTAGTGACCCCTTTCTAAATGGAGAGAACGAATACGTGGTCATCACAATACAAGGGCAGTCCTTCATGATGCACCAGATCAGGAAGATGATTGGTGAGTTCTTTAGTTCTATGATTGATGAGTTCTTAAGTTCTATGATTGGTCATAAGTTATTGATTTTTTCTATTCACCTTAATATTTTATACTTATTTCAAATATTTAATGGATCTACAACATTATATTTGTATTCTACTTGATTTAAAAAAATATATAATTGAAACTGAAACCATAGTCTTATAAGTTTTGTGTTTTTTCCCAGAAATTTGTCTGTTATTAAACATTATATATTAAGTAATTTATTGTCCTTGTGTTGTCTTCGTCCTTCCACTGCAGGTCTCACAATGGCAGTCATGCGCGGATACACAGATGATCGTGTCTTCGATCTGGCTTTTATGTCAGTCGATAAGGTAACTTTTTTGTCTTTTATTTCATTAGCGAAATAATCATTGTTCATATAGTTAACTTCGTTGGGTTTTGAATACCAAAAAATATTTGTTCTCTTTTATCTGATTATTATTAGTATAGTTTATCTGTTTTGGCTTTTTAATTTAATAGAATATAGCAAGTTTTATTTTTAACTTGTTTTAAATTTCAACAGAGTTAGAAATGTATAAAAAAATTCATTTTATGACCGAACTATAATCTGAAAAGCTATTATGCTAAAATACGTTTAAACTTTAGCGTTATCGGTCGGTGTTAAAACATAAAAAATAATGCAGTTTCATAATAGATTTTTTTCTTGAAAAAACAAAGAATCCTAAAAATGTATTGCTTCGCGGCTCATTCATCATGACATATTGATTCGTGGTCCATTCATCATGACATATTGATTCGTGGTCCATTCATCATGACATATTGGTTTGTGGCTCATTCATCATGACATATTGGTTTGTGGCTCATTCATCATGACATTGATTCGTGGTCCATTCATCATGACATATTGATTCGTGGTCCAATTATCATGACATATTGATTCGTGGTCCATTCATCATGACATATTGATTCGTGGTCCATTCATCATGACATATTGGTTCGTGGCCCATTCATCATGATATATTAATTCGTGGCTTATTCGTTATAACATATTTGTTCGTGGTCCATTCATCATGACATATTGGTTCGTGGTCCATTCATCATGACATAAATATTAAAATTTAAAGAAGATATATGTTATATTGCATACAGTATGTCACAATTTGTACCGCTCCAACTGGCAGCTTGTTGACTAGGAAGGACCACCCCAGTGATGTTTTGCTTCTAATATATTGGCACACTTTAGGTAGACATACCGAAGGCGCCAGGTTTAGGTCTGTTGCTCGACAAGGTCCACTACAATGGATACAATCGTCGCTATGGAGAGGACGGCATTCACACCACTGTTGATATCGACCGCTATGAGGTCAGTCCCCTTCCCCCACCCCACTCCAACCTCACCCTACCCTCACCTCATCAGGCCTAATGTAGTATTCTCGCTTTTGGTCTAACTTTATCGTCGTTAAGTTTTTACTATTTGAGTTTCAGTTTAAAATTGATTAAGTCTATTTTGAGAAAATGCTTATTTGTACTATTTTTTTGTAAAATCAAATCAATAATTTATTGATGAATCAGGATGCTTGGTAATTAATGTAGTTTGCTAAATTATTGCAACCTTTATTATTTTTTGTTTTCTGCACACTCTCACATTTTTGTATTAGTTATTATGTAATGTAATTATGTTTTCTATAGAAAAGATATAAATTTATGTTTTAAAAAATCTCAAGCAATTCAGTGATTGTGTTCGTTATGCAATTAGTTCTATAGTAATGTGTTGAATTGAAGATAAAGACAACTTTTGAGATATATCATTTAATCGTTTTATTTCGTATTATCTTCCAATAAACTCTAAAGTATTGTTTTTTATTTGATAGATTGTGTTGGTGGAGACATAGAAGTTTAAAATACATGTCTACATAATTTTATATATAGCCTTCTTGTTTAAATTTTATATTTTTAAATTCTAAAATTATAATGGTAATAATTCTACTTATATTTTTCATATGAACCACGTAGTGTGAATATATCATGCGATTAGTGAACAGAAATGCCATTAACATATATCTGTATCTTTATTATAGGACCTGATTACAACATTCAAGAACGAGTTTATCTTCTCCCACATGTTCAAGACTGAAGTTGAAGAGAAATCGTATCCTTTTTCATTTGTTTAATTTACTACAATATATATTTAATTACCGTTTTTTTAAATTTGAGTCCACTTCAGCAGTTTTTGACATGAACATAAAGCAACGTTATCAAGCGTGAAGAAATGCTGACAAAGTGCGAGTTAAGGCATTTAATTAAACTTAAAATATACCTTTAAATAAAGTCAAAAGATGATCTCGACGATCTCTTACCAATAATTATTTGATACATTCTGTTTTCATCCTTTTTATCTCAAACGCTGACGTCAGTGTTCTCCTTAACAGTCACCCTCGTACACCGCAGAATGATCCTCTGGTTGGAAACTCTGGGCCTCCACTCCTACAGCTATCGATACAGCGGTACCAACCAGCCCAAAGAGGACACCAAAGCTCAAGATTCAGTCTCATCGTCCACCACCTCTCCTGCTCCAGTCATTATTGGGGATACATCGCCACCTCCCGTTGCTAACGACTTCACTGACGACAGCCCTGTTCCCGATGTAGCGCCTGTTGTTGTTGTTGTCGAATGCGC
Source organism: Coelogynopora nodosa (assembly GCA_034780555.1). NCBI lineage: Eukaryota > Metazoa > Platyhelminthes > Proseriata > Coelogynoporidae > Coelogynopora > Coelogynopora nodosa. Next base: position 10,792 of record JAUZND010004347.1, read on the forward strand.
CAAATAGTCTCTTTTATAGTGTAGAACAGACGGTTGTTTAGGTGTCATCATTATGAGCTGCCTTTTTTAATACACTTTGTACTTTAAAGTATATAATATGTACTGTATCCTGCTCTGTTGTTGATGGTAGTTCTGTTATTCAAAATACAATAAATCATGTACTACAGTAGCTGTGTCTTCTTTTCAAGTGTTTATTGATTTTATAACTCTGGCAACGTTTGTGGTTTACATGGGGTTGTTTTTAGCTTTTGTTGGCGTACTAGATAAATATCATCTTTATTAAAAAAGATGCCCATGAGAAATTGTGCTCTTCCTTGGAACAGTTTGTTAAAATAACACTAAATGTGTTCTTATCTGCTAAACTTTGGTTTGTGAAAAATGTGTTATATTGAAACGTGGGCCATAGTACACTGCTGAATTTAAGCACCATCTTTATGGAGTATTTTTGTAATGATTTATTTTTAATAATAACAGTGAATTATGTTTTTTATTCGGTAGTATTCAATTAAACATCAGATTTAGCCAACTGCCCACCCCTCTTTCCCCCAGCAATTCTGATATCTTCAGAAACAGTTTTTGCTGAGATAATGATTTAGTTACACGTGATTGTTGCAGTTGTTTCATTTCTCCATTTTACAAAATGAACCATATTGTTTAGATATGCAAAACTGGTTATAGGGAGTAGTAATTCAGTACTAGAATCAACGAGTGGGTCATCATGACATATTGAGTACATGACGGCCTTATCTGTAACGTGCTTTAGATCTCATATTTTTGTATAATATTCCGGGGAACTTTCCGAAGATCACTCAAAAGGAACTAAACATAGCCTTTTGAATGAAATTTGTTTGTCATTTAGGCTGAAACTTTCATTGACCACTCACATCCTCCTGCTTTCGTAAGTAGTATGGAAGGTGTCTTTCTACTTCACCCCCCCCCTCCCCCCCCCCCGGTATGTTCAT
>JAUZND010004348.1:0-11752 GCA_034780555.1 Coelogynopora nodosa
GACGTAAGTTCATTAAACTATAAAGGATTTATCGTTACGGCATTTGGCTCCACTTTAACATAAATTATATTATATTAAATATATACATATATTATATATATTATTATATTTATATTATATTTATATATAATATTTATTATTCATTTTTAAATAATTTTTTTGATATAATCAATCATTTAATTTACTAATTAACTAATGTAACATTTTCTATTTCAATTTCTATGAAAAAAAAGCTGTTCAATATTATGTGAATTATATATATTATGTTATGTTATATTTACTGCAGAAAATAATTCTTATATTTTGTATAAATAATCTGATAGTTGAGGATAGTGAAAATCTGATTAAGGTTTTAATCATTTAAAAGCAGGGCATATATGACAGCTAAATAATTAATTCCTGACAATCTGATTTCTAAAATCTTAATACTTTTATACATAGGAATAATTTAATTTTAAAAAAGGGGGATAAATTATTTATTTAAACGTAATTATTGACATAGCATTGTTTTATATTTAAATAAGTATTTATATAATAACAAAAAGCAAGACCTAATTAATGGAACATAAATAACGGTAAACCAGCAATAAATTATATGAATACAAAACATTTATATTTTAGCATATTGATTTGAATTATCGTTATCATAAAACAATTCATTGATATTTCTCATAAAAGCTATCGCACATTTACTCTGAGGCAACTAAATGAAAGGACTATTTCACTGGAAACGACTGTAATTGACAATTAATCACAGGAAATGGAGCAAAATACAGAATAGGACTACATTTAGAAGAGAACATTCAATTAAATTATATTATTTTTAACAAAAAAAAGTAGACTGAGTTGGTTAGTAGAACACTTAGTATAAGTTTGGTTTTAACCTGTTACATCAAATATCCAAAATGTTTATACACATGTTAAATAACAAACAAATTGGCTCTTAACTATAATTTGATAAATATTTATATAATACATACTTATATTTTTGAAATATTTATATTTATAAGTATATTTATAATATATGTGAAATTATAAACAAACAATATTCAATTTTGAAAATAATTGCAATAAACACCTATAGTTTTACTATTGGTTGTTTCAGAAGAAGGTATAACTTTGATTTAAAAAAATTATTTTAGTTAATGAATTCAATCTGTTTTATAATGTATTTATTTAATTGTAAGAGACATAGTAAAAGCCATTGCATATATTCTCATGAATTGATTATTATTAGTTATATTCATTTTAAGCGATAATATATATTATTATTATTGTTGTTTAATATATTGTATAATATATTGTATTTAAAAAACATAATGAACAAATATCTATTACCCCTTTAAATTCTCTAGAGGGAGGAGAAACCCCCTCCCCCCTTCAACCAGCTACGTATCGCTTGCACCTCTCACCTCTTGACAGCCCCCCCCCCAAATGTTACCATTTTTGAACAATCGGAATTTTTTTTTCAAGATTTAGTTACTTTTATTTTCCAATTTTGTTTATAAAGTTGCCTTCATATTATGCATTTAAATTATAATCTAAATATGCTAGTGAAGAAAAAAAAAGATGTCTGGATCGGTTGCAACAATCAATCAAAATTGATAATTTGAAAATATAAGATATATTCGGAAAAAAATCTACCCCCGAGAATAAAATATGATTTAGACAAAATATGTAACCACATAAAATTTAGGCATTGAAAACATATATTAAAAAATATAGTATTTTATGTTGTTCGGATCAGTATAACAACCGAATATGTTAAAATTTTGAAATGTTATCCTGATCTCCAATAGTATTTGATTAATGTGAAATGGTGTTCGTTGTCATAAAATATTGTATAAAACTATTATGTCAAGTTTCAGAAAAATTGTATATATGCAATTATATATATAAACAATGTAAGGCCATAAATATTGGACAAAAACGGAAACCCATTTCAGAAAGATTATCAGGACATAAGTCTGATATAAAATCGGCAAGAATGGGTAAATTAAAATTTATTAAAACGGTAGAACACTTCAACCTACCAGATCATTCTGTAAATGATATAAAGATTACTATACTCGATCATAATGAAATTTGGAATATAGAAGACAGAATTAATAAGGAAGATTTTAAGGCGCATTTTAATTCTTTATTATGTTATGTTATTGATTGTAACATATATTTGTTTCTCTCCATAATTAATGATTTTTTGTAAACAATTTTCATTGAATATAATCTTAATGTTAAATTGAATTTTCAAATTTAAATATTATATAATGTTTTATTTTTCTCCATGTATAAAAATAGTTTAATAATTTTTTATTGAAAAAGACTAATTGAAAAAGTCAAAAGCGCTCACAATAAAATATTATTTATTTTTCATATGGCGATTATGTTTTTATTATATGTTTGTATTTTTCATTCGCTGATTCAATATCATTAATCTATGTGTAATATGTATGTGTGTATTAACAATTATTTTTAGCTAAGAGGGATAAATCAGTATAAATATATGAATAGTTAGACGAAAAATATAAATATTACTGTCTGATCATTTATCAATAAATAAATACAAATATTTTAAATTAAATTCCAGCTTCAACCAAAACAAGTTTCTCACTCAAAAATTATTAATTTTATTTATTATAATTTGCGATCACGATTGAGAAAATACAGAAGTATAATAATAATAAATAAATTACATATATACATACTCTCTATTTGTAAACAATTATGCATCAGGATTTTAGAATGCAATTATAATGTTTATAACAATGTATATGATAACCCATTTAAATCGGGACATTTAAACATGAAAAAAGTGTCAATCGATCACGTATGACACAGATTTTTGTAATTATTTTTATTAAACAAATTCCAATAAAAGAGAATGAATATAAATATCAATATCAATAAAAAATAAAAAATAAAAAATAAAAAATATTACAAAATAAAAAAAATATTAAAGCTACGAATTCCATTTGGAAACAATCCAAACGCCACAAACAACGTAATATATAATTCCTTTTATAAATTAACATATTTACCTAATAAAGATGCAATATAATTCTTGGAGCGCCATTATTATATGTGTTTACTGCAATTAAATTCTAAAATTAGATATAATTCACCTATATATCATAATTTATCAAAAAATACCACAATAACAGAACAATTTCTTTCGTACTCGAATATTTTAATGAAATTTAGATTGCAACATTGAAGACATGTATGCTTATCCGATGTACATATACACATTATATACATATTAATGTACAGACGTTGTATATCCAAATTAATTAATTAAAGATAGCATAATAAGTACTATGGCAGAAATTAACACCTAATTAGGCGACACCACCTAGTATTTTCAGCATTTAAGCGCATTTTTAGGGCGCTTGTATGGGTGTCTGTGTTTTTTATTCCTCTCCCAAGCAATTTGAGTGATAGATGTATTATAAATATATTATACGCACACTATTGAATTAGTTCTGTTAATAATTATAATTATTTCGATATTAAAGGTTAACTTCCGGAAGTATGAGTTTTATTTCAGAAGGACATTATATATTTCGACAAACTTTTTTTAGAGTTTTTTTGTTAAAGAAAGAAGCAATTTGGAATCAAATTAATTGGTTTAACGCTGATTAGCACAATGATATAATAGATTAATTAAACATAAATTAACAAAATATAATAATCAGATAGAAGAATTTTTAAATTGTTAGTAGATAATTATACCTGATCAATATATATATATATATAATTATATAAATAAATAAAAAATTACAAAAATAATGTTGTATCAATTAATAGTTGATTACTTGTCTTAGTATTCCTGAACGATAATAATACTTTTTAAATTTTTTAATTTTTATTTAAAAAATGTATCTAAATATAATTTTTAAAACTATTACTTATTTAATACAATATATATACATAACCCCCATACAACAATATATCCTTTCTGATGATGTATTGTATATAAAAATACAGTGCAAGATACACACAACATATGTTCCCAAATTACGTATCAACAAAAAATTATTTTCTTACTGTTTAAAAAGTAATAAATAACAGATTATCAATCAGGCATATGCATATAATGAAATTCAAATATTAATTACGCTTCATATTTTTTCAGTATCATCTAAACACAACAGTTGATACACCGAATAAATTGATAACGTAGGAAGATTAATAGAATCGACGATGATATAAAAACATCATCAAGACACACACAACTTTTGAATTGAAGATATAGTTTGGGCACAAAACTGCTACTCCATTAAACTGTTAAATAAATAAGCATTTTAGAGACAATATTTTATTTACGCAGATAGAAAAACAAGAGATTTTTATATTCACTAAGTTTTAAATAGATGTTTAAAAAATGTCACAATAACAGAAATAGATTACGCATGAAACTTTTGAAGACCAATATTTATTTATTTTTTAAATTATTTTTGTAATTTATTATTTTACTATGTAAATTTGTATAATTTACATAAAAAAATTAAATAATATACGGCTAAAACAATTGTTGTTTGTGTAATTTTTACACCAATTTTATTTGTGAACAAAGTTCAATTAATAAATGTATCAATATTTTATATATATATAATTGTTTGTCTTCAAACCATAATATACAATACAATAATTATAATACAATACATTTCACATATGATAAAGCCCAAGGCGAAACGTCGTTTCGCGTAAATAAAGCGTTTTCACTATGAATTTATATACTTCGAATATATGTTTCATGTAAATGTTTAACCCCTTATATAAAACACACATGCGTCTGAAAGTATCGTGTTGTGAACTAATATTATATTTTGTGTTACCCACCGACCATTGTTGAATAATGTAAGAAAGCAATCGAAACATAGTCGAAAAACATTTTAAAAAAATATAAGCAATAAATGAGTTTCAAATTGTCTTGAACTTTCTTATATTGTAGTAAATATATATATGCCGTGTATTTTCCTCACATACTTTATACAGATTTTAGAATACAATATAAAATAGTGTATAATCGTTTAGTTACAAAAAATGCGATCTATATTGAATTTTTTGTGTCTAAAAGTTATCGGTTACTAGATTATTTGAAAATTAACTCTAGATGAGATTGAAACAGTGTATTTATAAATACAGTTTCTTACTCATTATGTTTGTGTGTTATATTATCATGATTTAGTGATTTAGTATAGATTATAACTAAAATAGTTTACTCATGTTATAAAACAAAAATTTTATTAATTTTAGGAGAAATCGTTATGTATCACGAATTTAACATCATTTTTAAATATTGAAGTTTGTACCAGGTATGTAATTATGTCTGAACAAAACATGCATTTTTTAGAAAATGTAGTAGTATAATTTACAGAGGTATTATAATATACAGGTACACATATTAGTATATATAGAACTAAAAAGAAATTAAAACGCATTCACTAAAGAATGCTTTTATTTAGATTACTTTTTAATTAAATATTTCTACTATTATTTAATAGTTGAATAAGTTATAGTTTGTCAAAAACATTTAATGATATAAAATACAATTTAAAAGATAAAATTGTTTGAGTGTAAACTAATTACGAAAAATACGGTTTTGGCGTCTTATTTCATGGGAATCGTTAATATGGGGTGAATTTTTTAAATAAAAACGCATAGTTGGTGCATTGCACAATCAATGATACATGGGTGGTATAATTTAAAAAGATAACAGATAGACAATAAAATCGTCCGACTAGCTTCATAAATAATTGTAATTATGGAAATCGTTAGATAGGAATTGGAATCACATTAACAATATTTAACGCCTGGTGATAAAATCGAAGCAAAAAACCCTTAATTTTGTAATAAAATAGATGTATTTTATTTATCTGTGAACGCTAAAAAGGAACTTTCAAAAAATGATAAAAGCTATTGAAAAAAATAAAGAAAACACAATTAGACGCCAAACTTAATATAAAAATGTATTTAACATAAGCTTCTGCCTAAAATATACTAAAATAGGAATCATATATAGACATATTAACCCAGTTCAACATCATAGACAATAATGACAACGAGTTTACAGAGAAGGTTAGGGGGAAAAGATTTACAAAATTATTTTGGGATTTATTGGCCAAGTTTAAAAATTTATAAATTATTAATGACACTATTAAAATAATAAAACTTATAAAAATTTGTAAAGCTAGTAATTTTTTAATGAAAAACATCAAAAAATTAATATAAAAACATAATAATCAATAACCCTGTTTTGTGTCTACATGCGTAATGAACAAACACAATTTATACATGCACGACTAGGCTATTTTAATTAGATTTAGAAACTTTTACATAGAGTGTGCTTATAATGCATAATGTGCATAATAATTCACCCAACAAAAGATCGGAAAACTTCTATAAAATGTAATCAGCGATTTCCGTTTCTAATATTTACATAAAACAATCTTTGTCGATTTTTAATTTACTTTTTATGTAGTCAAGGAAAGTTAAATAATACGAGTCGAATGTGAAGTCTCTCAGGTTGACACTTCCAATATTTTTTAACATTTGAACTATTTGAAAATTAAATTAATTTTCAAATAACTGTCTAACAAGTATTTTTGCTGTTGCAAGTTAATACAATTTTTACAACTGTGACGATAAATATATTAATTTTAATAAATACTGGTTCTTAAGATCTAATTTTTTTAATTATTAACAATCTGAATCATTTTTTTTATAACATGTCCATAGTTCATTAACGTTAAAAATATCTTCGTAAGTTTGTTAGTAAAAGTAAACTTAACTTATTAGATGCTCTTTAATCATTTTTATTAAAAATATATTTTAAAATATTTATGAATATCTACATTATCGAGTGGGCTTAAAAATACACACAAAAATTTTATTAATAATATGTATATTGTAATTTAAATAATAATAGAGTATATTTAAATAAAATAATTATTTAAATAATATAATAATAAAAGAGATTCTTACTGATCAAAGATATTTCAGCGTATAAAGACCTCGTTTTGTTCACGTTTTTCTTGATATTATGTAATGTTTGTGTCCGGTTTTATGTCACTATGGTTACCGTATTACCGCCTAGAAGACGTTGTGTTGGTTAGTTTCGTGTTTCGTCGATGTAAATGACATTACAGTTATTGCTTGTAATTAAATAATATGTTATTTGTGCCAATGCAGTAACCGTCCCTTTGATATTACTATTTATCTGTTGTGTAAATTGTTAATAAACATGTATGTTTCTGCAAAAATTAAGACAATTCAGTTGCAGTAATGGCATGAAATTAAATATAAAAATTAACTAAATTGATGACGATTTCAAACAAATAAGACACAGCATAGATCTATGCCATAACCTTCTTAAATAGAGACATTACAAAAACGTCGGAGTAGAGGAAAACATGAGCTAGCATAACGATGATCTCTATAAGAACACGCGCTATAAAGACTTCAAACAAAAAGAATAAAGATAAGTTTTTTTTAAATTGCTGCTGACTTGTGTTATATTTTGTATTGATTTGCATTCATTAGTTTAACAGTCAATTAATTTATCTCACTAATAATAATTCATCGAAATTAATGTATTTGTTAATAATTAATATGTTCGCAATTTAAAATGTTTTTATTAATTGTTGTAAATTTACAAAAAACAATTAAAAAATATATTTGTATTGGTAAATTTCTTTCACAAATAATAATAATTCATATAACAATACTGTGAATATAAAAATTGTTTAATAAAAGTGGAGTGAATTTTGATTTTAAAAGTAATTTTTAACACGGAATGTGTCATTCAGTAAATATTAATTTGTCTACTTTAGAAAACTTCATTACCAAGTAGTGAGCGCTTAGTATCACAACTATTTGGTTTTTATTGCACGTTAATTAATTAATAATTAAGCTACAAGCAATCCTTAACCAACTAATCTGGTAAAATTGATTATAACCATTTTTTGCATGTTTAGAAGCTTAGACTGTTACACTTTTCTATTTCAAACAGCAAGAGATAATTCATCTGAATGAACATGAGTGAGGTAACCATAATGTATATAAAAATGTATCTTTATGAAAAATATATTATTATGACTATTTCTTTAAATTGATATCATAATACATTGATCTTTATATACACGTAAATATATACAATTTTAATATTCGTTGTATTATACACAATGATTATTCAGTTGTCTAATATTTACTAATATACTAAAAAAATATCAATTTGATATGTCTAAATTTGCAATATAACGTCTGTGTTCTGTGTTGAAAACTATATTTCGCTCACCCGGCGGCTGTTGCATATTAAAAATAATTTTCAATTGTAAAGCGGTTGCCAAATAACAACAAGAATTAAAAAAGATAAAAGTGATCGATAGGAACTAATAACCAAGACCAAACTCAAAAATTTTCAAAAAAATATATCAGTCAACATCAGACCAAAAAATTAATATTAATTTGTAAAAGAAACATAGAACTAATTAATTAATAATAAATAAATACACTAGTATAAAATATGGAAAACGACCACAAGTCAAACTTGTCGGGTTAAAAAGAATCGAATCCACCGAAAACCCATACGGCAAGAAAAGAAACAGGGACAAACCAAACCGATACAAACATGAACACATGCAATAATTAAAACAAATTTGAAAATATACAAAAATGAGACGAAGACTAAATATATTGTGCGGGACTTTGGACCATCAATGCAGTTTACCAGTTCGTGTTCGCACACATTATTATATTATAGCTCACGCTCGTATGTGAACTCGACGTCTAAACCGATTTGAACTTCACATCAAGACACCAACACCTTACCCAAATATGGCTACCCCTTTGCTTACACCTATAATGACTCTTTTTTATGTAAGTAATAAAATAATATACAAATTATAAAACTAACATATCAATAGTATACTATATATATACAATAATCTCAACACTTATTTACAGAATATTACTAGTTCATCGAACTATCGATTTGCTTATACGAAAACTATATAGTTTACCTTTTAAAACTCTAACACATTCCAAATTATTCACCGTATCTTTCTTTCATAGAACAAAATCTATCGTGAGAAAGAACAACAACAACAACAACACCCATGCTATCTAATCATCCGTATTGTCCACAAATGTCCGATGTTATGACAAGCATATCCACAATATATTCAAACAGGCATAGTTATACTTCTGTCTTCTAGCATAAATCGTCTAACAGTCAAGAATTTAATGTTCTTATCGCTGTTGAGCTAAACACTGTCTCTTCAACATATGTCCCAATCGGCGAACAAATTATATCATACTCTTCCAAATAACACCATAAAAAGAGGAAACAATAAAAATAACATAACAAGTCGATTGACAAATAACAGTTACGACCAAACTTAATAAATTATAAGAGTTCGATATGTTAGATATCGACATCGTGTAAACCAACATATGAAAAAAAGATCATAACATATTACATAACATGTTACATGTATAAATATTTGTAGTGTATTGTATTATATTGTATCCTTATTCTGTATTCTATCTATTAAAAAATGTAATTTTTATTAAAATAGGTTGCATAAATAATACATAAAAACCTATAATACCATAACATTTTATTATTGTCCCAGGTCATGAGACATATTAAACATAGTACATTTTTGTCATAAAAATAATCGACAGACTACATAAATTTCGATGTCTAAATCATCGATATATATTTCAACATATTCAAATAAAATAATTAATTCTTTTGCGTAATCCAAGTTTTATCCTTCTCTATATTAAGAATAAATTTTAATATACGTTTATTAAGTCATATTGTATATTTAATCTTATGGCTATTTCTATTGAACAGTACCGATGTGTTATAAGAGAACACAGATCAAAAATATGTTTCATTATTATATTATAATATTTTTTTTATATTAAATTTATATATATCGAGCATCGCGTTAAGTGTGATGCTACATTATGATAAAAGATATTTTTATGTTTGGCTGTTGTATTTAAATGTAAAACTTCCATTTAACGTATTATGAAATATCTTCTTTTATAAGAAGTGTAAAGTGCATTTGCGGTCGGCTTCATATTAAAGTTAGACACAATGGTTGACAGGCGAAGATGTGGCCTAGTGGTAAGTGAGTTCGCTCACGGATCGCTGGGTTGCAGGTTCGATTCCTACTCTGTACTGATGAAGGGCAAAATACCCCGAAACCGGTTTGCAGATGGATTTACCTGGAAACATTGTGTCTATCAATTTGATCTATACTCTTCTTTTATATTTTCCATAATAATCAAATTATATTTTACCAAAAAAAGTATAACTTATGGCAGAAGTAATACATGTACTAAAACGGTGTATTAAATAAAATACAAACTAAATAAATATAAGTATTTTCATTTGCAATGGTATATATTTAAAAATTAATAATTTAGAATAAATACTACTAAAAGTAGTATTAAAAGTTTATTAAAAAATATTAATTTTGCCTAAAAAAATCCCGAAATATTGGTATTATCATTGTGCTTCATTAACCCGAATAACAGTGGATGCTAAATTATTAAAATAATAATTTAAAATGACAACATAATTATAGATATATGTCCACCAAGCGCGACGCGACGAAACTAAATGTATACAACTTTTTCTGCGACGCCGTGTTAGAATTTAAAATTGCAACATATCATATTTTGCCAATAAATAAGTGATCTTACCTTATGAAGAATGTCCTGTTTCGAATTTAAAGATCCTGGGTCAACATGCAAAATACTTGCCGCTTCTTCCATAAAAGTAGAGAACACCTTCTCAACACTTCCCTTGGATTGCTGAACATGTTCTTTTTCGTCCAAAACAGCGCTAGAAATAGACAACATTAAGAACATACACATTGTTCATGTTTTCTAAATAAATATTATGAATTTAATTTATATAAATATATAATTAATTTAATATTATTATCACTATTATTCTACTGTTTAAAATAAATTATGTCTTCTGTAAATTAATTTAAATTACACCAAAAATAAGCAATAAAATATGCATAATAAGTATATCAATTGAATATGTTACAGTCAATACCCGTAATAAGTCAGAACGCGTTGGGACTAGTCAATAGGCCTACCCGATTAACCAAAACTGATAATACAAAATTCTCGGCCATTATCTGATTGAAGAATATGGGGTCTTCTTCATATGTCTTTGTTTTCAAGTCAAGTGATCCCGATCATTCATTATAAAAATATGATATTCACCGTATTTTTGACTTTGCCTATAAATTACGTTAATTTGACATCTTGAGTTCCAGTTATTTGATATAATAGGTTTGACAACAATTGACTTCCGAAATTTAAAATTTTATAATTGACATTTCAGTTAGCATTTCAAATAACAATCATAATAATCAGGTTAAACAAAAATAATAATTTAGCGTAACAAAATAAAATAATTATTTAATTTCATTTCAGACTGTGATTTATAAACACTATAGGGCCTATCCGTTGAATTAGAAAATGTTTAATCATAAGTTGAAAATTCGAATAATTACAATCAATAAATAAAAATTTACAGTTAAAATCAAAGAGGATAAAAACTCAAGTAGTAGGGAAGGAGGACCTCGACGCCACCCCCCCACCACAAATGTAAAATTATTTTGAATTTTCGCGCCAAAAATTTCGAAATTTTTTCAGCCAATCAGAATCGAGTATTTGATTTTTGGTTGCTATGGCTTCCTATTGGCCGATT